>JABUQX010085785.1:0-79225 GCA_015478945.1 Trachelipus rathkii
CCTATGGAAGATGAAAGACAGCCGAGAATGGAGGGCAAATAAGCACTACGAGGTAATGTGACCAAATGACTTAAGGGCCGTATTTCATTTAATTTACATAACCATTTTATAGTAAATTGCATCATAAAAAATATTGTTGACATCCGTACACAAAGAAATCGGTATCCAAGTGACCCGGTTACTGTGGGTAGGCGGGTTGGTATATCAGATATATATGATATATAGTATATATATATACTGATAGGTAATATAGTATTGAATATGATAACTATATAGTATACTGATGAGCTACGGTTAGCCTCTTCGGTTATATGTATATATAGTTGTGGTTTTGAGATCCTGTAGGGATGTTGGACCGTGTTTTTTAAGAGTGCTCGCCTTGTCGATGGTTTATCATTTCATTTAGTGTTAATCGTTAGAATCGTTTATGTATGTGCTGTTGTATAGTCCGAAAGGTGTGTGTGTATTCTGAATGAATCATTTGTATTTCTTGGAAAAGCTTTTATTAAATTTGTATCTAGTGCTTAATTGATCATCATTTCAGTCGGTTCAGGGGAGGTCTCGCTGATTGATGTTTTAAAAGATAAATGTTCTTAGTTGTTGAAATTCTATTTTTTTATTTTTTGAGTTTTGGTCATTAGACTCAAAAATTTTAATATTTTACCCAGTGTAGTAAAGTTATGTGTGCACTGATGTTTTTGTTGTCATTTCTCTGATATGTAGTTAGTCTGACTATGCTTCCTTATCCTTAAACTTTTTTAAGTTGACGTAATCTTAGTACTGTGCTTAGGAATTCTGCTCTTTTGTTTTTTGTCATTCCGTTTTCTCCTTGTTTTTTGTTTGTTCCTATTGCGCCTGGGAGGATGCGGGGCGATTTGTCGTGTGAAAGGATTGGCAGGTTGCGGAGGGGCGCGGCGCGTTTATCCATAGGAGCTTTACAGACATCCGGTGGCTGTTAAGGAAATCTAACTCTTGCCTCGTGTGGAGATATCACATCAGCTAACTCTATTCCTAACCTTTGTGCTGCGTTCTGACGACCCAGATGGCTAGAAGTTCATCCTCTAACTCGTTTAAGTATTCCAACTATAACTAGTTTCATGACTTCCGTCTGGAGGTGTGGGAGTGGTGTGGGCCTAGTGTAAAATCATCAAACACTCTTCATCATCGGCGGACGTATCATTTAATGGTTCAGGCTGTGGCTCAAAATCTTTCTGCCTTCTACTACAATAATCTTGTGCTTCTGTAACTGTTCTCCTAACAGATACAAGATTTTCACTATGCTAACATACCGTAATCTTTACTACCTCTCACGGAGACTGTTGATATTCTTCTCATCCAGAGTACTGAGGTCTACTATTTGGGGATGTTCAACTGTACCAGCAACAGCTAATGGTTGGGGTCCTCGTCAATACTATTAGGGTGGGAGAGGAGGGCCGAATCAGTTCAGCATTCTTCAACGATCTGGGGAGCAACTAATCAAAGAAACCTCACACACATTCCGGATCGGTGCCTGAACCCAATTCTTTGAACACACTTGAGCCTATGTTTCAGCCCGAACATAAAGTCCTTCCTCTCGTATAATGACAGATACCTTTCCGGCTCCTGATTGTGAAATGCGTGAGCCCACAACGTATAGGTCCTCTGTAACTTAGATAGCTTTACTCCCGAACAGCGTCGCATCCCTGCCCTATGGGCGTGTTTGCTTGGGCCTGCTTTGGATCGGGAGGCGGGTAGTTTTCTGGGGCGGCCTGCGTCGTCGCCTTCTACGGGCTAACGATAATTGGAATGACCTGCTTGTACTCTTCGGGATTGACGGCCTTCGGTCTGGGCCCGGAGAGGGGTGAGGGAGCGTGGTAATCTTGGGACGGGGGGGGGGGAGTGATGCAGGTTCATGTCCTTCGTCGGCGTGAGAATCTTTCTGCTCCCTCATAATCCATGCGTGCGGTCGTTGCCTGTTCGTGCTGCCATTCAGGCTAGGAGACAGCGCTATATCGTGGGGGTGGAAAGAACAAGTTCTCGGTTTCTATCAGCTGCTCGCTAATTTGTCATTGCAGCTAGAGAATCGGTGGCAGGGAATTACGTCTTCGCGAGGCAAAGCGGGTGCTTTCATCAAGAGCGCAAGGGGTGAGCGGGTAGAGCCTCCTTGTTTCTCCCTACGTGAAAATCGTTTCTGGGCCTGCTTGCCAGAAAACATCGTCGGGAACAAGCTTCTGTAAAGTCTGCCAATTGTCCTCGTCACTTATGTCGATGACTGATGCGTCTGTTGCTAAGCGTCTCGCGCGCACTGGAGAAGGGCCAAGTCGGCGTCTTCGGCCCGCTATTTTCCTCTAACTCAACCGCTGGGACGATTCGGGCATTCGGCTCGCTCGCGTACCAGCCGTTCTTGCCGTCTCAGGTGTCTAATGTCTTTGCCTGTGATTTAACATTTGATTCAGGGGTTGCATGGCTTCCTGAGGATCTAATGAAACGTTAGGAAGGCGGGTGGCCCGGATTGGCCATTCCTCCCCGAGTTTGAGGAGCTGTGACTGCGTTCCGAGCTGAGGCCCCTTCCCCTCGGTGTCAACGAGGATATTCTCTCTGGCTCAAGTTACCTAAACACTTTCCCGTGCAGTGTTGGGGAGCAGCGCGAAAACATGGTCCAACCGCTAATTCCGGAAAAAAGGAGAGCCGCTCTGACATCCTTCTAGACTATCGCCCGTATAGCCTCTCACCTGGTGTTCGTGCATCTGAAGGATTCTTTGACAAACCCTTCTTACTTCGTCACTTCTTGTGACCATCCCTGCTCGAATGCTCAGTCTCTCTTTCCGATCGCCGAGTACGGGCTTGTCGGCGTTCCGAGGTGCTTACTGGTTGATATTCGTTCTCCTATGTTAAAAGCCCGACTGGTGTATGGATTTTAGCCGCCCTTAAGGAACTACGGGGAGACTTGCGCGGTGGCGCTTGACATATCCAAGAGCAATTTGAGCCGGGGCGTATGGCCACGCGTCACTGCTGCTCCAAGCTGACCCCGTGTGCCCTTGGGGTTTCCTCCGTTCTCTCTTGCTTACTTATGTCTAGTTTGTCTTTCAAATCGGCGACTTCCAATATTCGGCCGTTTTGATTGGGGCGAGCTCTTCTTGCCTTTTGGTCGATCAGTGGTGTTCCTCAGGGTTCTGGTCTTAACCCATACTTTATTCCTAGCTTTCATTAATGATCTTCTCACCGCACATCTAACTCTATATCAACTCATTGGCCGATGACTCGACCCTTCATTCCGCTTCAACTCATTTCAATCTGCTCCCTCTTTTACGTTTAGAATTGCCTCTCGTCTCTTAATTCTTTCTCGGAATCTGATTCTCGCTGATCTGGATAGGGTTTCCGGGTGGTGGGGTCGTCTAAGCCTTGTGAAATT
The DNA here is from genome assembly GCA_015478945.1 of Trachelipus rathkii. Lineage (NCBI taxonomy): Eukaryota > Metazoa > Arthropoda > Malacostraca > Isopoda > Trachelipodidae > Trachelipus > Trachelipus rathkii. The sequence continues at coordinate 3,392 of JABUQX010085785.1, forward strand.
CAATACCTTTAAGAAAAACTCGGAGACTTCTTCAAATCTCCGTCTGGCGTAAGAACACTTCTAAGCTTGTCCTCATCTCGTTTCGACGGTTGGCTCCCGTCTCTCCTGTCGACCAACTAGGTAACATCCTTTGGCCGGGCAAGACATAAACAAAAAAATGTCTGGACAACTCACATCACAGAGCGGGTTGCTTAAGGCGGCCAAAGAAGCTGGGGAGTCTCTGTGTTTAGACTGCGAGACCTTTTTTTCCTCTCACAGTTACTCCAGTTATAAAAGGCCTCATCCGCCTTGTATGGGAGTACTGCGCTCATATCTAGGGTGGCTAGGGTCTTGCGACCCGGAGCTTTTGGGGATAGGGGTTCGAGTGTCAAAGGGCAAAAAAGGACTTCTAACGAGCTGTACCGTTTCCTTCTAGTTCACTTGACCCTCTAACTTTTTTTGCCGGCGCGATGTTGGTGCTTTATCGTCTTTTTCTATAGTACCGTTGGCCGCGGGCAAGTGCTGCGCGGGGGAACTTTCCACTCGCGGGCCTAGCCACCTTTAAGCAACGCCTCGTGCACAAGGGGGTTGCTGCTGTCGACCAAGGTATTGTGTTCGCTGATTCAGCAACCTCCAGAATAGTTATCGCTGCGATGGTGCCTCTTCCGTGATCCTGCCACTCTGTTCTGTGGAATTCTCTTCCATCCTCCGTGTTTCCTACTCAAGTATTTAATCTCCCTCTCTTTAAGGCCCGCGTCTGTGCTTCATCTGCGTAATTTACGTTTAGTTATTTTTGGTTGATTTTAACACCCCCTCCTCGCAATGGGGCTTGCGCCGTGAGCGGCTGTGAGAACTGTAAAAAAGAATAAAAAAATTATATATATAGATATATAATATATATATATATATGAGTATATAGGTGATATATATATAGGTATATATTAGATATATAGTTATATGTATATCTATAGCTACAGATATATGAGTTAGGGATGTACCGGGGGGGATACCAGAAAAGATGGCCGGAGAGATTACCGGGGGATACCGATACTGGATACTGGAGTACCTCTTATTTTTTTTAGCCGGGAGGTGCCGAGAGTACTGATACCGATACTTTAATTAAGATATAATAAGGATAACACAGTTAATAAGGATAGGACTTTTTGTGGTGAGACTGCTAGGCAGACTCAGGATTGCATTTCCTGTTCAACAACCATACTTAGTCATTTATTCATATTTGGTTGTGCCCAGGTAGTATTTATTTTGATTAAATAAATAGTGAGTCTTAAGAGGAATACATAAATGCAAGAATATATATATTAGATAACTTTTTCTGCGTGTTTTGTGTTCATTAAAAAAAATATTCCATTTCCCAGTAAGTATTAGCAAAGTATTAACAAAATTTAGCTACTGGCTTTTATGTGATTTAAACATTATTCACAATTTACAAGAAGGATCTTTAATCTAGCTACAATTATGAAGAATGCAAAAAATAATTAAAGAAGAAAACGTAATTCAATCTGTGAAAGAGGACAAAATAAAAAAAAACGCAATTATTCAAACATTGACAAATAAACAACCACACAATTAACATAGAAAATCAATAGTCCATTTCGAATACTCAAAATTCAAAAATTGCTCACAACTGTGCATGCAAAAACCATTGAAGCATTTCACCTTACGTTATTCGGACGGAGAGCCTGTGCCTTGGTTTGGATGTTGCATTGCTCCCCACCTACACTTACAATATAGCTGCTCCGCCTCTCGAACTGGTTATGAGGAGGAACTGGTAACATATATTGCTTGCGAAGCGCGCTAGATATAATTGGAAAACCTTGGCCCGGATTTTACATGCCAACCACATGACAAGGGATTCTCTTCCGTGTTTCTGCTCGCATTGTTTTTGCAGAATGCATATCATCTCCTCTTTCATCAGCCTCTTTCAACAAATCAGCAAATTTGAAGTTTCTTTAGTTTGTCTTCATATTCCTCTGCTTCAGTTGGTTCCGATTGAGGTTCCTTGGCGTGATTTCTGTTGAGGTGAATGAGGGATGGTGCAAATTGCAACTTTCAGCCATGAAGCTTATCGCAAAGGAAGCTCTAACATCCAAATCCTCGTTACATCTTGCCAGTAGGCGGGCTTTTATTTGCTGAAAACCCACCATCACCACTGATTCAGGTGCTGTGTGGCCATGGCGTTGCTGATAAGGCGGGCTTCCATTCTGTGAATGCTTTTTGTTTTGTCACGCTAGCAAGCCGCCTCGGTTATGTCATGTGGTTAAATGCATTCTAGAGGGTTGGTTCACGCGCTCGGGAGATGGCCATGCTGTGTGGGGGGTTTCAGCTAGATCAATGGAATTACCTTATTAGAAACCTGGGTTTACTATATCAAAACTAAGTTTATTACACAATGTAACAAAAATTTATTTTGTTGTCTTTGCTTTTTGTATTTTGCATAAAGTTTTTATGCACGATCCAAATATGTTTTTTGTGTTTCTTAGCATTGACCCATCTTTATGTTACGACGGCATAAAATAATTAGGGCATCATTCTCATTTGTGTGAGGGGCGGTCGTACCGGCGATACAGATAAGTAAAGTCAGTTGCCCAGGTTGAGTGTTAAGTGGGGGATTGGCAGTGCTTAAGAGACTTGAGTTTATATATAGTATATATATAATATATGGTATAGTTCAGTATATATATATATAGTATGATATGATATATAGTAGAAGTAGTAGAGTATAATATGATATAGGTATATAGATTATTGATATATATATATGTATTATATATAATTATATATTATATATGAGTAGGTATATATATAGTATATATAAATTGTTTAACTAGCATTCCTAGTGCAAATGATTTAATTGAAGGTAAGGTACCAAACTTAAAATCTTTTTGTAATGGTGGTTCAGAGAATATTGAGATATAAGATGAATAAAACATTTGTAAAAATTGCAAGGTAGACAGTTGGTAAAAACGTTGGCGAAGATTCAGTTTTGTTAGGTGTGTGGTAGTTTTTGTCGAGTTCTAAGCACATTCCACGAGAAATTGTGAAGGAAACCAAGAAATTGGATAGCATACAGGCTCTACTTTGGGTATGCCTGATTCGGTGATTAAGTATACGCACTGAGTTCATTATTTGTGAGAGTTGCAAGAAACAACCCTAGAGAAGGGCGATGGCTGAAGAGGGATCAAGGAGAAGAGGACAAATATGCCTTGGGCCTTGTCCAAGAACTTTGGTCGGAGAACCAGAACGATCACTATGGGATGGACTGCCACTTGGGCTGGAATATTACAAGATATGGGGAAAAGGTAAAGGAAGGGCAATCTTTGCCATACGCCAGATTAATTCCGCTCATCCAGAACCCCCAGATACACATAATTGGATGCAAACTCGCCTATGACGCTTCAGCCACACCTTCTTCGCATATTGAAATTAAGTTGTCTTAACATTGTACATGGCGTTATTAATAGAAGAAAGAAATGAAAGGGGCAATGAATTAAAAAACACACGCTTGTAAAATTTTATTTGAACTGCAATTTAAAAAAATAGTATAGTATAGTAGTAGTGATATTATATATAATATAATATATAATATAGTATATATGTAGATATATATATATTATATATATATATATATAGTATATATATTATATATATATATATATAGTATATATATATATAATATATTATATACTATTATATATATATGATGAGGCAGGGTTTGTTCTCTTTGCTTGTGCTAGGAATGATGACCTCATGGAGAGAACGCGTAAATATGGCTTAATTCCCTGTTGAAATTGAAGGAAAAAGGCATAGAGCGTAGGATTGAAAGAAATTAGTGGCCTGGGGTGGCATTCGTAATTGTGGTTTCAGGGTTTTTAGGAAATTGTTTAAGAATCCAGGCGAGTTATGCTAAACAGCGGTGATGAAGAAAGTGCTTATTGATTGTTGATAAAAAAGATGAATAAGAAATACAGACATAAATGCGGTGCGTTATTTGCACTGGCATTTGGACTTTTTCCGAGAGGATTTACGGGCATGTAAGTGAGAAAACATTTTTTGGTACGAGTGGGCCGAGCACACCACTCACGGGCAAGAGCCCTAGTCAAGAGGCGGGGTGTTACATGTCTCAGAAGCTCACTAACTAACGCAAAATGACGCAGCATGAAGCACAGACGCAAGCTTTGAAGTGAGGGAGATTTAAAATTCAGCAGGAACACAGAAGATAGGAAGAGAATGGTCCAACAGAACAGAACGGGGTTGGCAGGGAAGAAGAAAGCAACCGAAGGAGACTAGGCCTGGGAGTTACCAATATCCACTCGAAAACTTCATGCGGCAGACAGCACCCTTGGTGCTAGCGCGGGCGTCGTAAATGTCGTGTGGGGTACGCGGGAGTGCAAGTTCGCCCTCGAGCACCTGCCGACTGCGGGAGAGGGGGGGGAAGGGGGGGAGCGGTGGAGGAGCGGACGAGGGGCGAGTCAGTTAGCCGCGCCGACTCCGCTGGATAGACCCCGGCGCACAAGCGTGCGAGGGCGACTCGGGGTGGGGGATATAGAAAAGGAAGCAATTACAAAAAGCAGCCAATCAGTCACGGCCGCAAGATGGAAGACGTGCAGGAAGAACAGTGAGCGGAAAGTACGGAACAGTTTATAAGGTCTTTTGGCCTGACTCGACCCGCGTAGTCCAAAGCCGGGGTGCAGAACCCTCAGAGCCGCCTTCCGGCCCTCAGATATGGAGAGCTGTGATATCCGATCACAAGGGCGATGAGCCCTGAATGTGGGTAATAGTGGGCGATAACTGAGAAAGGAAAAAAAAGTCTCGCGGTGCCTAAACAGAATCTCACAGTTTCTGTTGGGAGGGGCTGCGGCCTAGCAACGCGTTGTGGATGGTGAGTTTTCCAAGACACTTTTTTGTTTTATGTTAAGGCGCATAGGATAAGTATTTTCAAACAGAGAGACGAAGGAGAACCGTCGAAGAGAGATAGGAAAGTGGAAGGGTCGTTTTAGAGGAGGTGCAGATTGTGTGATGACATAATTGAGTTTTTTAAGAACTTAAAAGTTTCACCAAGGTTGAGACGATACCCCACCCGGAGAATTTTCTATCCAGAGTCTGCGGAGAATAGGAAGGAATTGGAAAGATTAAAGACGAGAAGGAAAATCTGAGAGAGGTAAAAAGATGGGGAGAGGCAGAATTGAAATGAGCTATGAAGAAATGAGAGGTTCGAGGTCAGGCGGCATACGAATGATAGGGAGTTAGGATCGTGCAGGTGAGAAGATCTATGTAACTGAAAGGTAAGAATAAAGTAGAAGGATAAGACAGAGCCTGAAGAAACACGCATAATTGACATGAAAGAAGTTAGAAGACGCCGGCGCGTCGAAAGCTAACAGCCGGATTATTGAGCGATTGAGGCAGAAAAACTAGACAGTAAAGTAAGGCAAGAGGAAAAGAGGAAACGCCACAAGGCAAGGGACGCTTGCGGAGAGCAGTGCACGCGGGCCATACCGGTCAAAGTGCTGTTGGATGATGTTCAAGGCGCCACCAACGGCCCGCAAGTCTCCCCCGTAGTTCGTAAGGTGGCGGAAAAGAACAAGAATCAGTAAGATAGGGAAAGAATATGCGCCAGTAGGACCTCGAGCGCCGGAAAGCCGGTACTGGCGATCGGAAAGAAGTGAATGAGAATTATGATGAGGATACTACGTCGGAAGATTGAGAAAGGGTTGGGTTTCAGAGAGAGTCGTTAGATAGATACAAGTGAGAGCTACTGGGGATGTTAGAAGGATCAGGAGCGCGAAACTTCCTTTTTCGGGAACCGGCTGACATGTGCGTGCTTCAAACACTGGAGGGAAAAGTGGTTGAAAGTATTGAGGCAGATAGAGATATAGTTGAGACGAGGGAGATAGGGGCCGAGCAACAGCAAGCACACTCCCTCACAACACGGGGAGGAATGCATCCGGGCCACCCGCCTTCCTAAAGTTCATAGGATTCAGGAGCCCATGCACCAGAGGCCAAATGTAAATCACAGGCAAAGGCATAGGGACACTTGAGAGGAGAAGGGAGGAGGAGGAGGAATGCCAGAATTTACCAGTGTTGAGTTAGAGGCAGCAAACAGGGAGGCCGAAGAGATTGGGCCGCTTTTTAGCTGGGAGAATTAGCAACCAGAACCATCAGAACGAATATGAGGAGGAAAGGCAGATTTACAGAAGTTGTTAAGATGTTTTTGGCCAAGAGGCCAGAAAGATTGTAGTAGGAGAACTAAGAGGTAGCGCACTTTCGGTTGATGAAAGCCCGCTTTGTGCTCGGATGAAACATTGGATAAACCAAAATGAAACCATTAGCCGACGGGTATAGGAGAACAGAGAATTTTCCACCCCGATGCGCACTGTGCTCTAGCCTGAATGGCCAGGAGAACAAGTGACGAGTCGAAGCCATGGATTATGAGAAGAAGAAAGATTCTTAGTCGAAGAAGGGAATGAAACCTGCCTGCATCTCGATCAACAGATTACAAGCTTCCACGCTTATGGGTTAGAAGGCTGAAGCGTCACCAGAGTCAAAGGCAGTCTTTCCAATTATAGCTAGCGTAGAAGCAACGCCAAGGCCCCCCAATCGGGCCCGAGTCAAAGTGGCAGAAGAAACTGCGGTTGAGGGCGGATGGGCTGTGGAGAGAAAGGATATTAGGAAATTAAAGATATTATATATAATCAGATTTACTTAATAGTGCAGCCGGAAGGTGGTCTATTCTATAGAGAGAGTTTCATGATTTAGTGGTGAAGACAAGTTTTCAAGTGTGTCAAGAATTTGGTTGGACCGAGTCCGTTGTGCATTTCTTTATATTAGTTGCTCCAGATCGGTTGAAAATACCTAAATGATTCGGCCTCCTACCCACCTAAATCAGTTGATTGAAGAGGACCCAAACCCAGGGCATGTTGTGTACATGTGAAGATCCGTCAATAGAGGACCTCAGTAATTGATGGAAGAACTATAACATGGTGAAGATATACTCACCAGGATACTTCAGCACTGAATGGAAAGGCTGATACCAGGGACGTTGGAAGAAGTTGCCATTGATGGGTTTAATGATAGGTGAGTTTTGCATAAGAGAAGGCCAAATCTATCACAAGAGAAGAAACACGGATGATCAAAGCATTTTAATGCGAAAGGTAAGCAGGTTTGTCGAACACTTATATTTTGTAGGATATTAGTATGCATCTATATTAAGGGTAAAAAGGTCTTTTTTTAAGTTATTGTTCGTAAATTTATGTAAACCTTCAAATAAAAAATTGCCTGAATAACACGTAACCTACAGTTTAAGCTTATTAACAAACCTGTAAATTCTATATAATAGGCTAATAACTGTCTCAAAGTATGAGGTGATAGAAAAAAATGGTCATTTTTGTGTTCAGCGTCGAAAAGTATATGAGATTCAATACAAAAAATAAAAGAAACAGTTTTATTGTGTTCCATAGCTGTATTGAAAATGCTGAAGAGTTTGCAGGCTCCATTAAACTTCTCCACGTCCACCCAGAAAAAATGAACGTAGTTCGGCACAACATCCGTCATCGGCCATATTAACCGGATACCGATGACGCCCCCACATAAAGCGCCCCGATGATCTGCAATTCCACTTGCCGTATACGCCGGCCGCGCACAAGACTACCGGATTAACCGGAGTACGTTCCGTACATCCCTAATCTTACATTTTATATTATACTATTATATACCCTAGTCATACCTTATCGTAGCTTACTACTTATCATGATACGTAATAGCGGATATATGAGTAAGCAGTAATAGAATCTATATTACGCTCTACTCCTTAGAACCTATACGTATATATATAAATAGAATTAATATATTATATAATATAAATATAGATATATAAAGTATATATATAGTATATAATATATAAATATATATATACCTATATAATATATATATATAATATATATTATAATTATATTATAATATATATATATATATTATATATAGGTAGAAGTAAGTATATGTGATATATATATATAGTAACGTTGGGTAAGAGTTGATGAAAGGTTCGAATGCGGGGCAAGAAAGGAATGCCTACTTTTAACTTGAAGGAAACATGATACTTGAAAAGTTAAACTTGGGTTTGTTAGCTCAATTCTTATACTAATAAATATATTAGTATCATCTATATACCATGCAAAAGTAGTGCCTGACAAAGTAGCATGCTATAGAAATGGAGCCGAAAGAAAAACCTTGATTTGAACTGTGAAAACTAAGGGTCTACAGACCAACTAATGGAGTTATGAAACCAAACCGGGGTAAAATTGGAAAGATTGGGGTAACCCCAATTGACCAATAACAGCTTGAGTTTCTATTACTTCCCTCAAAAAATTTTGGGGGATAAAATATTTTACCCCTGGGAAAAAATTTTTGTGGTAAGAATGGAAAGGAATTTGTGTTCCATTTTTACCCCTTCCATTTTTACCTTTTTCAAAAAATTAAATAAAATTATATATAGTAGTATGAATTTTATATAGTGAATATATAATTATAATATATATGATATATTGAGTACATATATAGATATAGTAGATAATATATATATAATATAAGGATTATATTATGTATAGTATATATATATATAATAAGTATATTATATATTATATTTTTTTTTTACAAGAGGAAAAACACTGTCACTCACGGGGCAGAGGGCCCTAATCAAGAGGAGGTGACTCGTTAAACGTGCCGAGCAGGAGTGAAGCCAAGCCTAAGGGGAGAAATAGCTCACATTCTCGCCAACCCGACCAGGTTCGGCCGATAGCTTGGGCACCCCGCCAATCGCGCTTGTTTGGCGAGTGCTCTCAAACTGAGCTACCGGGTGGGTTTTTTTATACTACCCGCGTAATTACCACTATGAAAATACAAAAAAAAATTTAAGTAACTCATCATACCACATGGATAAAAATCAACATACATTATTCCACCAGTTGAACTAATCAATATTACTCGATTACATGGTACACTCTTTATCCACCTATCACTACACATGTTATTACATCCTACCTTCCTCATTCTGCGAATTATCCCACAGAACCCAAGTCGCTATTACTATCAGTTATCCTCCAACATCGAGTTTAACACGAATACAATCACTGAACTTATCGTCCTACTAAACCTGATGTATATCATTCGTTATTACCAATAGTTGAATTATTACTATATTATTATGTAAGATAATATAAAATACTGTTAGCTGATGGTTTATTTTCTAAACGCCCATATCCAGCGGATGACCTGCGATGGGTGGGTGTGAGCTGCAGAATGTGAAATCTTGATTCCTCCGTAATATCGACAACAGATAAAAGAAAGTGATGAAAAAAGAATTGTGTTGAAAAAAAATCGAACACATTTTAAAGAAAATTCTTAATGTGCTCCCTCTGGAGTGCGCCGTTGTAAATCAATCATTTAACGACCAAAAAACTCACCCAGAGCAGTAGCGTTCAAGCAATTTTAATTGCAAATCGCAAATATTAATCCCTCCTCGCTGAGCACGCACTTGATAGCAATGCCATATCTCTAGACTGTGAGAGCTGCACTGTGTGCCGTTCACCGTTCTCTCTCGATCTGCGGGTATGATTCTTTGTCTAATAATCCGCAAATTAAATTATGATTAGTCAAGAAATGTTTTGCTGCAAAGTCGGTGTGGAGGAGTAGAGAAAATTCCACAAGGGAAGAATGATATATTCTCAATTTCTTCTCATTTCATTGGTTGTGGTTGAGTTTATTATATACATTATCAGAATATTTGAGAAGATTTGCCTATCAGGAAAAAAGGATCTCTTACCGACTAGATTAAGGAATAGTTCTATTTCAGCGCATGTTAGGAGGGAAGGCCAACCATTTTCACGAGTGCTCATGTTTAATACAAGTCCCTTACGTTTATCTCGAACTCAAGCCGGCTAAAATTTAATAGCGTCTTAACATTTTTACAACTTAGGTTTAAAGTGTTTAAAATGTTTGGTAAAAAAAAATACTTACATTAATGGTAATATATTTAATGGAAGTTAAAGTTTTATAATGTCAACATTACGACATCCGCTTTTAATAACTATATTTGATGATAGAAATATATAGTATATACTAGTAATATATATGATATATAGTACTTATATATGTAGTATATAGTATAGATATATGGATAGATATATATATAATAGTAATATATATATATATATATATATAGCATATATATGACTTACGAACGTACATCCAATGATATCTATATCGTCTATAAAATATCACTATATATATTGATATATATATACCGCTATATATTTATAGTATATAGATAGTATATAGTATATATATAGTATAGTATATAATTATATAGTATATATAGTATTATAATATATATATAGTATATATATAGTTATATTATTATATACCGATAATATTATATATATATATATAGTGATAGTATTAGTTATTTAAATATATATAGTAATTATCTAGTATTGGTAAGTCGATATCTTTAATAGTATATCTTATATATATATATTAGTATATAATATATATATATATATAGTATATATTATTATACTAGATATATATATATGATATATATAAGAAATAATATATATGCACACCCGCGGTTAGAATATTAGAATAGTATATATATATGATAATATAGTATATATATAGGCTATCATCATAAATATACCTATTAGCTTAGACCATTATTATACTAATATCATACCTATAGTTAATTATAGTATATATTATGGTGAACATGTACCTAGAACGTGTGTCGACACAGAAAACATGACTTTCATTGTTGGAGAAATTAACTAGAATTATTATGGAAAATGGAACTCTTTAAGTAAAATAAATGGAAAAAAAGTACAATTGAAATGGATGTTTAATTTTTTTCACTTTCACACTAAGCGAAACACAAAATGAGGCCTATTGGCCATTGTATCTCCCTTTTAATTGTGACTTATGGTAACTAAAGTTTGGTAATGTCTGATGTATTAGGGTGAAAAATGTTGATTGAAGCCACAACTCATATCTCAAAAACTACAAATAGTACAGGGAAATTGAATACATTGTGCTGGGGAATGCTGGGTGAAATAACATTAGAACGAACAGAGTAAAAAAAAAAAAAAAAATGAAAATTATTAAAAAAATATATGCTCAAAAAACATTACAATAGGCATACAACAGAAACGGAATACATTTTTTGGAATCCTGGTAAAAATTTTAGATAGGAAAATGTAAAGAAAAAAAAAATAAAAAAAAAAGAAAAATTAGGTGTACGAACTGATTAAAGTAATATGATTAGAGAACCTAGTTAGAGACCTTTTATTGGTTACTAGTTAAAATAAATAGAACTTTCTATTTAAATTTTGTTTTTTTGTTTGTGTTAGCCTAAGAATACCCCAAGGTTATACCGCACCGATGGCAGGGTCGGAGGTATCTCGGGCCGTTCCGGGGGAACTACGGAGGTAGACAATTCCCCCCCAGGGAGGGTCTCCGGAACCCCCGCTCTTTGGGTTATTTGGAGTGTCGCGGGGTTCGCTCGCCCCTCGCCCGTACGAGGGTATGGAAACTCCGCCCCCCTTGTGTCCCCGTCGGCTCGAAGCCCCCCTACATTGCCGTGTTATACCTTTACAAATAAATATATATATATTATGTCCCCTGCGTCTTAAAAAAAAAAATTGAGTATATATTTATTTGGTATTTATTTATTATTTATGTTTTTTTACAGTTTTTCCTAACTAGAATTTACAAGGATTCGCAAAAATGTATTCCCTTTTTCGCATGTAGCTATTGTAGTTTTTGAGGATTGTTTTTTTTTTTTTTTTTTTTTTTTTTCACAGTTTCCGCAAAAAATTTTGCCAGGATTCCAACAATGCTATTCCTTTGCCCTGTAGCTATTGTAGTATTTTGAGATTCTGGCATCGATGATAGTTGATGGTTTTAAAACCAAATCATCACCATAGGTATATATATATATGATATATATTATTATATATAGGTATAATATATATATTATATATATATATATATCATATGATATATATAGTATATAGATATATAATAGATACTAATATATATAATATATATTATATATATAGTATATAAATCAGTCATTTTTCAGGAGAATACTTAATCGTTTTCTTATTTTTCGTGTTTTATTTTACAAAAAAAAGGTAAAAAATTAAGATTCTCAAAATATAGGTTCAATTTACTTTAACTTTTGTTGGTAGGTGCGAGCATACGTTCTAGAGGATTCAAACCTAATACTATATCCGATTTATATTACTATATATCTGCTATGTGCTGATGTTGGATGCAGATATTGATACAAGCTTGGAATATGGTTTAAATGTAATAATGTAGTATATTATTATAGTATATTAATAATATATATATATATAATTGTATGTTTAAAATTCTGCCATATCCTTTAATATTATTTGCAAATAGAATTCTTTCCTTCATTCTTTTACTCCACGGATACTCGCAAATATGAATCAATCGTCTTTATGTTCATTCCTTTTTGTTTTTAGGTTTATATTTAAAAACACTCCCACGTACTTTCCATCGTCATGTTTTGTTCCACCAAATGCATATTGGAGATTAATTAGGCACAAACTGTGAAACAAATTAGATTGTGTTCGGTTTCGGAGGTATTAGAACGAGACCGAGACTAATGCTATTGATGTGCCGAATTTAGGGTTTTCAATGGATTTGAGATGGGTTTTAATTTTAACCTAAGCCTAACCTAACCCAAACCTAACCATAACATAAATCTAAACCTAAATCTTAACCTAACAAAACTAAATAAACCTAAGCCTAACCTAACCTAACAATAAGACGAGCTTAATCATAACGTTTACATAACCAAGGCCTAACCTAAGGTCAATCAAATTTCAAATTTAAAAATTAATTGATTTATGTCACCTCCCGCAAGTAGTATCGAATTTAACACACACTGGTTACAAATATTTAATTCCCTGGAATGTTTCAAATTCAGTATTCTGAAATTTGTAAAACAAACAATAAAATAACAATAATTAATATAATGAAGAACAATCATGAACATTTTTTGAAGCTGAGGGAGAGATAGCAAGTACTATATTACATTAGAGATAACAATATAGTTCAAGTTTAGAACGATGTTTTACATGAGACCAAAAAAATATTAAAATATGGATAATGAATATCATAAAAGTATTATTTCCGATACTATCTATAACCTATAAATATACTATGATATACTATATATTGAATATTAAACTTTTGAGTTTTTGTAGTAAAAAGAGACAGATGACACTTGACCTTGTCCTTAATAAACTAGATCACTTTTTTAAGACTATAATTGAGTATAAAAATTAATACTATGACCCGAAATTTCCACTACATAATAGATAAGTGAATATTCTGGCCTTCCATACTTGTACTATATCAGATATATATATATTATACTATAATGGTATATATGTAATATATATATAATATATATATATATATATATATATTAATATATAATATATTATATATATTAATATATATATAATATTATCATATTAATATATTAATTATATAATATAATATATATTAATATTACCGTATATTATTATATATATAAGATATATAATATATAAATCAGCAAATTTAATAATTGAAAGTCGATTTTAACTTAGTAAGATGGAAAATTCTGGGTATCTATGTTAATTTTTTCTTATGTATATCTTTGGTTAAAGTTCAGGTATTTTAATCAATAATGATAAATAGTTAAATATATGATATACTAATGAAGTAGGAAGATGAAGTTTATTCAATATGTACTATATTTGAGGTAGCATCGATACAATTTATATTAATTTATCTGTTTTTTACTATTTTTTTATTTACTGTTAAAGGTAATTATAATTGTAAATACATATTTTATTAATTATTAACAGGATTGGGACTAAAAAAATATTCAAGATTTATTACAACTGCTTCTTCATTATATTATTAATATGTATATTATATATGCTTTACTCTATGGTATATCAGATCGTGACATTACCTCTAACATACTATAATATTGAGGAACTGCAAAATAAAGTTGTCAACCCGTTTCGCGCATGTTTGTTACACCTCTTATGATACCACTTGCGGAGAGTAAATAAATCATTTTTTAATTTTGAGTATTTCATCTGCTCAAACTCTCACCATGTAAGTATATTGTGTTTTGGTTGGATGTTGGATACAGAATGTTATGATGAGTTGCAGGTTAATGTTAGGGTTTAGTTAGGTTCTAGGTTTTATATCTCCCTTCAGGTTATGGCTCTAGGTTAGCTATTATTGACATTAGCAAATATGTTAGGTAAAACTTAGGTATATACACATATATGTCCAGCAGTTAGGTATGATGTGTATTAGGTTATGCGTTAAATTAGGATAGCGCTACCTGTGGTAACATAGATTAGATATTGGTTTTCATCTCTCGCATTAAGATGTACCATTGAGTGACACAGTCTTCCCACGATATGTGTTGTCATTAATACGACACACACCAAAAATTTTACGTTATATGTCGACAAAATGGGATATAATTGTCTAGCTTTATATATGTAACTCAATATACTATCTTTATTTAGAGATAGAAACCTAGTAAAGCATGACTCATGGAATTGTGTGTTTTATACAAGTCATGTGTGATAGTGTTTTTAATGATGCGTTCATTGGCACTTATATAATTAATCATACGATAATTAGGAATGCATATACCAGTTAAACATAGTAACGTGTATTGAGTTGATATGACTTTTATAGAAGCGTGGAAATCAGTCTATGTCAGTTCGATAGACTAACCATACGGATAACATGAAGAATAATTCTATATTTTGATAAATAATATATAAAAGGAGTTTTCAGAATTTAAATAATATACAATATAGTTATATATAATATATATATTATATGATTAATATATATAATAATATATATATATTATATATATATATATATAATATATTATATATATATATTAACCTATCATATATATATATTATATATATAATAGGATATATATATTTGATATATATATATATATATAATATATTATATATATATATATATATATATAATATATATATAGTAGTTTTGAAGCTGTTTCAGCAACATCACGGAATAAACAACCTAAAAAACTATCTCAAGTCTAATATTTGTAAATAGGTTAAATAATTTAATTTTTACTCATATTTTGTTATTTATATTAATATATACATACACACACAGTCAAAAGAAAACCAAGCACACTTAATGAAAAGATGTGAAGATGAAATTCTGGAAAAATGACTGATTAATATAGTCTAGCATATAGATCTAACGTATACTCTACTATATATACTTTGAAGAGATAATAGTATATATATATAGTATATATATATAGTACTATATATATAGTATAACTATACATATATATATATATATATAATAATAAATATATATATATATATATATATATATGGTGATATTTGGTTTAAACGACAGTAAGCCTATCATCGAGTCCATATGCTTCTACATACGTTACATTCTTCAATAGTCTAAACTTAGGGCTTATGAAAGCGAAATACTACCGTTGTTAGCTCAATCCTGTCGTACATAGTAATAACACATCTACTAACAGTCGGTTCGAGAATATTCAGTGTGAAAAAAGAAAAAAAAAACAAATTAAATAAGACGATCTCGAATATTACATGCCTTACATTATAGCTACCAGCGAAAAGAAGTACATTATTTGGAATTTCCTTGTAAATTCTATATAGAGTAAATGTGAGAGATGTAAAATATAAACATAATAACTGTGTTTTTAAACTTTTATTCAAATAAATTCTATTATTTTTCGTTTAAGATCTATTTTATATGAATAGAAGCAGTATGGAACAATCTATTTAAAATTTATATATCTATATTCATATAGAGTTTGTGCTAAAGGTATTTATCACGCAATGTAGGGGATGTTTAAAAAGTTAAGTGCCAATAAATGAGCCTATACATTTATGGATTTAGGGGATGACCAAATATTTATCCATATATCGTTAAATATTTGTTCGTGATACGATTGGTATAACACATTTGGATGCTAGGGGAAGACGCTTTTAGCCAATACCACTCGTAGTCTCAATTGTGAGGGGCGGGTAACGTTTTGAACCCTAGCGTAACGATCTTCTTGTCAACATTGTTGTGGATATTGTTGGTATGCTAAGTTTATAGGTGTATATGTGAATGAGAACACTTCACAATGAACTACACGACTCATTAATACTAATAGACGCGAAGAAGGTTCGGCGGAGACCCTCCCCGAGTAATAGTGTGGTTGCGGAAATAGTAAGCTCTACCCCGGTATGATATCCCCGGTCATAGATAGCATCGAGAAAATACACCCTAGACATCCTGCCATATCATAGATGTGCGAGTGAATACGTATACCATAGTGATGGGTAATTACTTATGGTCAATCAAATATTTAAACCACATAAATATATACTACAAATTTCTAGTAGTTAAAGTATCATGATCAATAATTATATTCTGTAAACCATGCGTATTATTACAGACACTAAGATAACACTCTAAAATTAAAAAGGAGAGATACTTTAAAGATAGATGTTCTTATCTCATATAGTCATCTTAATATTATATCATATCCATATTTATTTTCAATGAATTTTAGGATTTTTATTACCTTATTTTATTGTATTTTACTGTGTATCTTAGCTCCTATATCACTAACATATATTCTACGATAGCTTAGTATCATCTTTGGATGATCGAGATAGGATAAGTTGATGTATCCCTCTGCATAACACTTGTGATCAGCGGGTATAGTCGCTAGTGTTTATGAAGCAGATTATATTGTTTTTATTATGCTCGATTTTTTTGTCATTTTTTTTTAGTCTTGTTCTCTATCTATATACCGACGACTTTTATTAAACACACTTAGGACCAGCGATATCCAGCACCATATTTGATAAGAGTGACTAACTTAGATGATCTGCCTCGTTAGTCCGTCATAATGTAGTATTTTAAGCGACTATGCTATATCGTTGTGGCTAGCCTTACATACATCATATATTATCAGTCTCGACCCCTAATTATGCGTTTACAAGACTAGTGACGTAGATGTCAGTATAGTACAATATACTCTCAGATAAGTTCAATAAATGTGCATCTGAGACCTAACGCTAATCCTTCCAGCTCGTATACATGCCATTTAGTGTTTTTGTAGAGTGTTGAGATGTATTATGACATATTATATCTGAACCTTCGTTATATCTCTGTTTACTGAGCTCTCATATTCGTATTTGTATTTAGACAAAATTTTTGATATCCATTTAAATAATCGTCCTATTATCTTTCTTCCAAAGGTTTAATTATGTATATCTCGGGTTTGTCGTTGCTAGCGACCCAATTCTGTTGTTTCTTTAGACGATTGTTTTGGACATTAAGTAAATATATGACCAGAACTGCTAGTAGTATAAGTATAATCCTAATACACTATTTTTTACATTATTTTATGAAGGAATAAATATTATTTAGGCGTAGGGTAGCAATATAATAAACGTATAATATAATAAACTTAAACCTCGCCCGAAAACTATGATCTCAGTAAATACCTAGAAGCTTAAATACTGCTATTTAAGATAGTAGGTAGTATTACATGAACATGGCTAAATAGATGACCGGTATATGAGCTAGTATTTAATATTTTATTCATATAATACACTAGTAATTTTGAGTATAGCAATAAGTTCCATAAAACAGTTACTTATTTATCACCTAGTAGTATACTATCTGATGACACAGGCTAATATGCTTTAGGTGATATTATACTAAAAATGTACTCTTTTATCATATATATATCAATATTACTAATGTCAGTTAGTATAGCATGATAGTGCTGTGAATATAAAATGTAAAAGCATATAAGTTATGTATAACGTAGACTATGGAAACTTACTATGTAGTTCATTAATATTATGAATATAGCCATATCCTATTTTATCCTCAAATTATATTAAACCTTAGAATCTGTTAATTTGAAACTGGTTAGCTACTTATAATAATCGTGATTATACATATACCATGAAAGTAAGTCTTAATTAGGCTACCTCTTTAGTAAGTAGTATATATACCTTTGGTCTAGTAAACACTAATAAACGAAGTACAGGTACTATTACATGGAATATGTTAGGTAATGAGATCCATATAGTAAAGAATATAGTATAGTAATAACATAGATCATGAATTAGGCAATACTTCAATGTAATATTGAGCGGAATATTCGTCTTGTGAAATAATCCAAGGGCGTCTAATTGTGGCATATGTTTATGAGTTTAAATCATTAGTTACCACTCAGGGACTCATAATACTTGCCTATATCCATTATATATAATATTACTTTACGTCTCACAAATAGATATTTTTTTTTTTTTTTTACTCACCTTATTATGATATATATATATTATATGTGACATAAATTTTTTTAATTAAGACTGTTGTAGATTTAGTTATTTTATTATTTATATTTTTAATAATTTTTTTATGGTTATTATAGTTTTTATTAATGACGTATTGACAAGTGAAAAATCTGGTAGTACTTAACTCAACCCTAACCAGCATATACGTATCTATTGATCATATATAGTATAGTGAGGCTTAAGGGGACATAAAATTCTCAACTCTAACTCATTATCGCTAGCTCCGTAAGTTCAACAATCTACTATGTACATATCATACACTACACATTACACACATTACATATATTATCTATATATATTTTATATATATATATATATATATATATACTATATACTATATATATATACTATTATATTATATATATATAGATTATATATAAAATAGGAATATGTTAATGTTGACATTATACTTTAAAACTTATACTAACTTATCTCAATTATTATCACTATAATACATTATTATTATTATTGCTAAATGATAAGTTATTTTTATATAATTATTAACACACACATTTTAAAATAATTTTAATACACTTTTATTAAATATAAATTAATTCACTAAAATTTTATGAGTTAGAGAAAAACGTAAGGAATTTTATTAATTCTGTATACCTGGAAAATTTATTATTACTAAACTAAAACTTAATTTTATAACTTGGTTATTTTTATATAGTATTTCTAATATTTGATAATAAGATAAATTCAAAATTATAAATATGATAAGAGATTGCATTATTATGGATGCAAGTTCTAAAATTATTTTAATGTTCTTGTCTCGGTCTTATTTATAATATTTTAATAACTTATATATGATTGTAGTAGGAATAAATATATACTACCGTTTAACACGGGTGCCGACTTTTTTTTCTCTTATTGAGTATTAATATTGGATTTGAATATTAAAATTGCTGTTAGCTACTATACTATCTGTAGTAGATATAGTATATTTTAGCGTCGCGTTAAATATGATTGTATTTAACTCAAGGCGCGTACATAGTCTAAGGGCAATATTAATATTATTATCACTTCATACCTCAAGGCTTGCTGTGGACTACCATTCCTTTTTCTCAAGTGCGCATTAGTTCTTACTGCGCCCTATGGTACAGTTGCGACGACCACTAGGTAATATAGGTAGATACTACAGTCTGCAGGCATAACTACCACACTCATCAGTCATGGCATGGGATATAGGCTGATTATAGAATAACCATATGTAACAGTATATTATATATAATTTAATATAATGATAGTAATATTATTAACTTAGTTATTAAATAACGATGATATAATAATAGAATATAATACGATAGTGATAATATGATAGATAATGATATGTAATTGAGAATTGATACCATTAGCCAGGTGAATCGCAGTGATAACTAAGTTTAGTGATTAGTGGAGATAGTATATGTCCCCCTTAGAATAGTATTAAAGTGCGTGCATATTGTAGAAGCTGTTCTCATATATTATTGGAGTCTCTATCAGTTCTAATTCTTTTTGGTGGCTCCGTATTATGTACTACTTTTTATCTTGATATACTAAAGCCCCTACTTAGCTCTCTCTCTCGAAAAGTCGTCCTTATAGAGCCTAACACTCGCTCCATAGCTAGAAGCCGAGTACAGGTCTCGCCACTCCATGTTCTGCACATGAAGTCCTGGTCCATCCTGAGCGTTGGCGAGAACATCAGTGCTGCTTCTAGTGCTTCACTCTCTCCGCCGTTCTAGGTCTCTGGCTTTCTCCATCGATCTCCCTGACTCTCCGATCTCATTCTCGTAGAGACGACTCTACCACCTTCCTCTGCCTTGATTCCTCAGGTGCTCTGCACCGTTGCAGTGGACTAGCTCGCTTTACTCGTGTTTAAAAAATATATTATATACTACTATATTATATTATTACTATTAGTGTTCTACCCTACATACCATCATATCTAGGGACTGCATCCCATCTTATATATCTACCTCAATATAGCCTCATCTACTCAACTTATCTTACTTATTAATTCGATTTCCGTATTCTATCTATATGTCCTGTCATCATTTAGTACTATCTATCACTTATGATCGCTCTCAAAATACGTACTAATCTTCTGTCCGGTACTCTGATATTACTACTGTATTGACCTCCTATCACTTTAGTATGTCCGTATCTCTCATGTGTCTATCATGTGACTATATTCTATGAATTTTTGATATTACGTGAAGTCGAAAAAATGGTGGCTGCGCTCCGTCACTCCTACACACCTCTAAACTAAGCAGCCTTCACTAACGGTTTAGCACCATCCAGCACACTACATATTATCCAGTTCCTCCATTAGTATATATTCGCCTACATGCAGAGACACACCTTACATCTTGCTCTCTGTAAAGGCGTATCCCACCATATATACTCGCCCATAATTCTCTTTGAAGCCGCAAGTTCATGAGTATCTACTTCTCCTACATGGTCTGTCCATAGTCGCTCTACATTGTGGCGAATCACCCTAACCACTTCTTCCACATATATATCACCACACTGCCTCTTGTTGCGCCCCGTTCTTAAATATACTCATTAGTTATCGTCCTGTCCCCTTATTCTCAACGTACCTCTTTACCTTGCTTACTGTCCGTTCTGCGTAGACGATGTCACGAGCATTATGACTATGGCTCCACGTTTCTATAGGTGCATGCGTATGTTTCAGGCTACGTATCCTATACATAGGCCATGGTTATAGATGAATATAGCACTACTCTTAATGGCCTAGTACTAAGAAGTATGAGGCTACACAAAACACCTCATGGGCGACTTCCTATCTTTCATCAATACCTCACTCGTTCGCGTTCCTCTTTCACGCTTCAACAAGTCACGCGAAGGATCATCCGCTTACCTTCTGCTCCCTATGCTCCATATTGAATCATTCCATCCTGATCCACACAGGTATCTCCCTATATTATACTTCTCATCAACTTTCTTTCATATTACTATCTATCCAGATATCAGGATATTTGTATTTCCAAATATAATAAACCTCAATAAAATAAAATTTATAGGTATATATGTACTGAACACGCTTCCTTAGTATTTATACCCTGTTCTCACCCGTATACTAATTATCTTATTATTTTATCATATACTATCTATATCTTACATTAATATTTGTACCTATATTCCTGTACAAACTACTACACAGTCTATACACAATACTCAACTATTTCAATCTACTCACTGAGCATGGATTTCTCTCTCTAAGCAACTCTCCTATTAAGTACTCTCACTCTTAGACTACTGATATCTAGATATAGTACTTCATATCAAATATCTATAATAGACTAGTATAATGCTCGATTATTGTTGATATATCTATACCCTATACTCCTATTATCCAACTATAATCTCAGAGCTAATACAATTGAAGTATATACGCGTACCTAGTGCTTACTGTTAGTTTCTATATACTCCGTGACTGTCATCTATCATCCTCACCATGATACTGGGCTCATCATACTAACTCATTCATACCATACTCATTCTATCGCTCAGAGAATTGCTACCTCATATAGTATGGTTATCCCGAGTATCGGATGGTCGGCCCAAGTGAATATCGGCTCTCTTAGTATTCTTGCGCACGGTCCTTTTCTTGGGGTGGTATCTGCTCATCTTCCGGTACTCGGTATTAATTCTATGGGCAATATAACTCGATCATCTTCCCTCATCGCCGTATACTTATTTTTTGGGGACAGTATACATTACCCTGCGTATCACTATATCACGACTAATCCGTATAACAGGCATAATGACACTAACAAATAGTGTTCTTTTATTCTATTTACTTCTGCCTCCCTCATATATTTATCTTGATATCGCTTCTGAACACAAATATGACCATGTTATCCTTCTATCACCCATACTTGAGAGTTGATGACTCAGATCATTTAAGTTTTGGATTACCGTTACAGGTTCATGCTTAGACTGTTCTAGCTACCACGGGTTGTGAGGCGCTACGCTCTTAATTTCTTTACCCATATTAGTTTATCTTTCGTAACCGCAGCTTTCTAAATTTACGAACAGATAACTTAACTCAAATACAGATCCTTCCCTCTCACCTATACTCTTATACACTCTAAGCATGTCCCTAACTGTTCAATATCTACATATTACCGCATTTACAAGCTTGATAAGTACTGACCAATCCCATGCTTCTGATCCTTTGGCATCTATTAGATTATCTAGCCAAACATACTCTCTCTCTGTGGTGCGAGTTCGTTGCTCCTTTGTCATGTCTTGTGTTGACACTCGATTTGGCCTCTACTGTTTACTCAATCAACTACTACTAGTTATAATTACCTCCAATCATGGCTACGTCAGTCTCCAAAACGAACCCTTCTGTCACTTATTGTCCGCCTTTCCATTGTCTGATATATCCTGCTCGCCAAGATCTTCTTCTCTCACCATACGTTCTAATATATCTCTCTCCGCTCATTCCTCACATCTAGCAGCCTCTCTCGTAGGTTCTACGCTACTTCTTAGTGCAGCGTCTACTCTTCAATTGATACACAATACAACTGTGATATACTTGCGCTTGCCAGTCCTCACTATCTAGTGTAGCCCTATTTAGTACGGTTTATTGTTATTTAGGTGTCGGAGGCCAGCGCCTCTTATAATCATGTTAAATATCTCTCTTCACACCGGTATCTGCGCGTCTTTATTGGCCTCCATTCAACTCTTAATTCCAGAACCCACACCCATTCCGCTTGCGTCCTTATAGATGCCTCATATCTCTTGATTCACTACTTGACCTATGTTTCACCCACTCATTCACCTCACGGCTCTTATTGTAACAATCAGCACAATCCCTCTACACCGCCTTCCTTGTATCCGTTCTTCTACTATGTAGTACAATCTCGACTCCCTCCAACTCCTCTTACTTCCTATCTACTCTTCATAGTTCTTAATAGACGTTTCACATCCTTCAATCCAGCTCTCTCCATCCTGCCCTACGACGTATTTTTCTGCCACTGATTATGCATCTCGTGGCGCACTTGTGTTGCCGTTCTGGCGTTAGATCTGCTCTATCTAGCGGTATGCTACATATTACTTGCGATATTGATCTCGTCTTTATTGGCGTGTACGTGCTCGGAGCTTAGTTTACTCGCCTTACACATCATCTGTAACCGGAGGCTTACACGTTGCGTAAGCTCGATAACAAATCGTCCTTGTATGATAGCATCGCGCAGATTCTACATTCTCTTCTTCTGACTACTAATCTGTGGTCATCTCTTAATAATATACACCATGGATTCTGCCGGTACTTGTTATCTCGGGCCCATTCAGGCTAGAGACACTACTCGTCATCAGTCGGTGGGATGGTAATAAATTCATCTCGTATATCTCTTATTCACTCGCTAATATTGTCATCTTCTCTGCTAGTATAGATACGTGCATGTGCGTCACTACTGCTTCGACGATACCACTATATATGCGCATCGGCTTTCATTCAATAACGCTATAAGACGTGACAGCCTTAACTCTCGCGGTATGAGGTTCCCTATACTCTTGTAACAAATAAAACATATTCTCGTTCCATGCTATGCGTCCTCCATACATTCTTATACAACTCAGTTCTACAGTAATCTAGCACCTTGTCTACTCCTCAGTATTCATGTCTCTTCCCTTGCATGTATACTGTTGTCTCAACTTTCATCCACGTCGCCATACTGATAAAAGGAGCAATCTTCTTACGCTAGCCACCTCGCTTTGCTTCTCATCTCTAACTCACAACATAGCGTGTCATTGTAATTGCGTGCGCCAATGCATCCCCCAATTCATTACTACAGAGAGCAGTGCAAGGTCCCTTCTCTCTCCTCTCCTCCATTAATGTCTCTTCTACCAGAGTTTTTCCTCTATGCCTTTGCCCTCGTCGAGATGGGGTACATTTGATTTATGTGGAGACTGTCGCTATATTGTGTCCGTCCCTATCCCGTGAGATGTCCCATTTTGACACGTGACGAAGCTATAATGTACCCTGACGAGAGTGGCCCATGATGGCATTCCGTGTACTCTTTCTGCCTTCAGATGTTGTAAAGAGTGCATTGTAATAGTGTGTTTCATTGTACGAGTGTTTGTTATGGCTCGCTCCCTATGCGCACTCGTCACACTATATTTCTTTCAGCTACCTATATGCCTCAGATCCTAAGCTCACTTATCTCCTCTAGTTGTCTGAAGACTATCCCCTCCACTCTATCGTCTTATACCAGCCCTGGTTCCGAAAAAGGGAATGATATCCGCATTACATCTGCACTTCCTCCCATATCTTCTTCTCCTCTCTCTTACTACCTATCTATCTGCGCCACATATTAGCTGCCTCACTTTGTATTTCTACTCAAATTCATTAAGTCGAAGACACTCCCTCCCATCCCTCATCATCCTTTCATGCGGATACTCCCCTTCTTCTCTATATGATCAACTCCCTGAGAAGCACTCATTTACACTTCGTGTTCGATCGCCATAGTATCTGAGCTGCTAGGCGCTCCGTGAGAGTTCCTTTCATAGAAAACGATAATATCTCTTTCCTCAATATCATTTACTGGTGCTCTAAGAGATTTCTGTCGCCGGGCTAGCGCGAATCTACGGTGTACCTGAGAGAGCGTCTCGTCTGACTTCGTGGGTGGCTGCGTCCTTTGTAGGTACATACCAGAAGTGACTATTTGACCTGAGTATATATATATATTATATATGGCTACTAGCGTATCCACTTGTGATATACTCTCCTCAATGCTATCCTTCCATTTGGAGTTTATCCTCTTATTCCTCTATTGTCATTACTTATATGTAGTTACTAGTTTTCTCCTCATAAATCGCTCTAATTTCGCTGTTGATTGACGGTAGTGATGAGTCCTACTGTTCTTTTATCTGTCTATTCTCGCAATCATTCTTTGGACTGTCTTGATCTCTATATACTACTTTATTCACCTTTCATTAATGATCTTACTCCCTGTCTACATTCTAACATCTATAATTTACAAACATTTGTGGAAAAACTTAAAATTCGTTTTCCATTAAATATGCACGATAACTACAGAAACCATCATTCTTACAAAAACTTATCAGTTCAAATCAACTCTCAGTGCTCCGTCATGTTCTTGAGCTTCGTGATGAGTTTCCTTCAGGATCGTCTGTTAATCTATCGAATGTAATCATGGTGCTTACAGAACCACAGATCTGATGTAACTAGAATTATTTCCGTGGAGTAGGGAGATGCGTTCTCAACCTTGCTGAAATTTAATTCTTAAAAACTCAATTTTAAGAATCTCCCTCGCTAAAACACCTTCCAACTTTCCTATCTGCTTCGACGGTTCTCTCGTCCTCCTGTTGACATTACTATCCTTGGCCTTAACATAAACAAAAAAGTGTCTTGGAAACCTCACATACGTAGCGGCGGATCTGTTTTTTGCTAGGGGTACATTCGATGTCACTACAATCTTTGTTACGAATATCTGTTTAGTATGCTCGAGAGACTGTTTTTCCTACTCTTCATGTATACCTCAGCTCCTATCACATAATGGGTCATATCCGCCCTTGATGGAATATATCAACTGCTGCTCATTTGTATATCTGCGCGGGGCTTGGTTTCACGCTGAGCTCTGTGGACTCCACGTCGGTAGGTCAAAGGCCAAAAGATACTATACTAACTGGTTTTCCGTACTTGTCGACGACTGTCAAGCTCCGGACTCGCGCTCTATCTTTAGGCGCGTACCCGCGTTGGTGTATAAGTGCGTTTTGTCCTTTCTCTCACGGTGCTTTCGTAGCTCGCAGCTGCAGGTGCTACAGGATACGTGTGACCGAACATTCAGAAACGTTACTCAACTCCATTTACACCGACGCTCAAGACACGCGTATTATATGCCTAACTAAGGCACATAGGTGCATGTTATATGTTGTGGTGTTCAAACAAGCAGCAGATGGAGTTATTGAGTGGATAGTTATGGTTAACTCCAGCTCTAGCTACTCGTTACGTGCGACATTCCTGCAATCCACTTCTCTGCCATGCCACCCTCTATTCGTGTGGAATTCTCTTCCATCTTCTGTGTTGCCTGCTGAGATATATACGATCTCCCGTGCACTGTGCCAAGGTTGATGGTCGTTTCTGCTCGCCTCATCTGCTTAATTTGCTGTATAGTGGAGTGATGAGTCTCATGAGTCGTTGCAGATGCTACATCAGCCCCTCCTTGAATAGTGGCTCTGCCCCGTGCTGTGTGTGCCATCCCACTGTGTGACAATAGAAAAATATCTCGTATAGTTACGTGTAACATCCCGTAAATGCCGCATACGGAAACCCGAGTCCAAAATGCCCAAGTGCAAATAACGCCCCGCTCTTGAATGAGCTATCGGCAAGGTTACAGGAAATAGCATTGTCATATCATCTGCTTCTCCTAATCTAGATTTAACTAATTACCCAAGTAAAGCTGCCTAAAACCTTGAATCAGCAAGTTCACACGGCCTATAGTCATTCAGGCTGATGGGCCACTCTTCAAGTCTTTGCTCTAGAAGTTGTGTGCTTTTAATCCAGATTATGCTCTACAGCGGAAGTACTAGCAATAATTCAGCGTATTCAATGAGTACTAAGTTACTCTAGAGAGAGCAGAAAGAGTGAGATAATAAACCTACAGTACTATCAAAATATAAGGATAAGTATGTATCACTCAGTACAATATGATTTTATTTTATCCAAATATAGAAAATGTTATCGTTAATTATAGTTAATTAATTACGAGGAAGGACATTAATAATAAAGTTTAATAATATATACCACTAAGTATCAAACTCACCAAACTAACTATACGAAATAAAAGATTTATATGGTATATAAAAGTATTGCTACCAAATAAATTCACTAATTGTATCAAGTTCATTAGGTGTATCCAATAGTATATAGATAAATAATATTGAACATAAAATATGTAACACTATGAAGCTCACAGTTCAAGCTCATAGGATCAGATACTATAGAGATGATAGGAAATATACGATACGTACTTACACAAATATTGCTCATGCTATATATGGTATATATATATATAAAAGATAGATAGGACAGGATGATATCTTAGAGGAACCATAACCATACTCATCTCTCTTAACGCTTTAGAATGACGGTGTCATGACGTGTGTATTAATCTCCAAAACGAATTTTAACTGGTAACTGCACAGACTGCTAGACGTAGAATGTGCCACGAAGTTAAAGATTCAGGATTGAATGCCTTAATCAACATTATCAGAATTACTGGGTATACCTGCGGATGAAAAGAGAGTGGCACTATAACTGCAATCTCCACTGCATATGGAAGAGATTGCCGTCCTTTACCTTGTCGCTATCATTCGATGAGATATAATCTCAGAGGAGTGCAGTCATCCTAGAGTTCAGATAATGCCGTTCGCGCCATATTCTAGAGTGTGAAATAGCCTAAAGGCTTGTAGCTTTGTGACTGCTCCTCATCCTATCTAGGAGTTATTTTCTGCCAATAGTCACAGGATAATGAATGACGTAAATAGCTTATCTTTTAAGTCACCGTCTAAAAAGACATACCACGCACGAGTAGAGCGCATGAGTGTCTAGATGACTATCCAATACGTTGATTTCTCCCTTCACACTGTGTGTAAGAAGTGACAATGTCGCTTTAATAAGACTAGTGAAACATATAGATTAATCTACAGCATAGACATATATATGGAATACTTGTGCACCAACTTTTCTATACTAATCTGTATTTGTACATAACGTAGACGATACTCTATACTAACAATAATAGTGTTATTATTATATTATTTATAATGATTCTGTAGAAATTGAATAGAACAGCATATATTCAAGCCTTGGCTATCATCAAAGCGCTTACGGCGGTGCATATTACTCACTTAGCCACTGGAGAATGTGAGATTCAATAAACATTGTTGTCACTGGCCTTATTATCACTAAGTCAACAAGACAGTAAACTGAAATACATAATTAGTAGTTCAAGTTATTACTATCTATTATCATATAATTCTAATACATAAATTTCATCTAAGTTTACATTTACTTATAAAATTATATATTTACAAAACTATATTATAAGTGATTGTTAAAGTACATAATCATGACTTATATATGTAATAACAACTAGAGAGTGACTTATATAATATCATAACTGTCTCATATAATATATAAATTTATGGAAGTTCCTCATACGTGTGCTCCATTTGCCTAATCATTAGTAGACTTTCTCCAGCTATTTCCCTTTCATAGATTTGCTGCCTTAGTCTATTGTTAGGCCGAGCACGGTTTGAAATCATTAATTTCTTTTTCTTCCGGTGAAAAACTACTGAGATTACAATCGCAATCAAAACCATAGCACAGAGAATGCCAACGAGAATAAGTGCAACAGTGTAGTCGTGACTGTTTTGACCTTCGCAACTGCCATTTGAACATGACTGGCTCGACTCCGGTGGGCTATTTTCAAAATTCGAATAATTTAAGTCGGGGAAAATCGTTAGTAATAAATTTTCTTGACGATCTAATGTTGCATTCGGAATTTCTATTGAAATGTTTATTTGATTCGTTTCTTGCTCTGGTGGCTTTGAGGCGGGTTCTTTTTCGACTGTTTTATTTACAACGGTTGAAACTGTCGTTAAGGGAAACTTATTTGTTTCTTTTATTTCTGTATTAGAAAAGGATTCATTGACCATTTTATTTACATGTTTCGATATATTTCTCGGATGAGGAATTTCGTTTATTGAGGCATTGCTTTCATTCCTAATTGTTAAAATTTCTGGCTTAGTTGAAGTTAAAGGAGAAGGGGAAGAAACCCTCATTATTTTATCATCTTCAGCTAATGAGACCCTCATTATTTCCTCATCTTCAATTAAGAGTTTTTTCGTTGTGGAAGTAAATATTTTTAATCCAGATGAAAACGGCAAGATGTCAACCGGCCTTTCTTTGATATGTCTTCAAATAAATTAAGGTAGACCCAACGTATACTAGCTCTCTGATCTTACTAACCATTATCGTATCTACTTTAATGGAGAAATACCTTGGCCCCTTAAGACTTGTATTTATATGTACTCACTATACGATCAAAAATCTTAAAAAAGGTACTTTTGCGTATAACTACTGTTTTCATATTATTTATAATCAATTTCCTATTTTGTTTCAGTTGTAAAATGATTTAAAAAGACATTTGACCTCTTTATCGTGATTCTAACTATTAGCACAAGAGCGAGATCTAGTGAGGCTAAGAATGGCTTTTTGAACACAGATTTTTATATATCAGCGTGTTTGGCTGAGTAAGTGGCATACCAGCTGAAAGTTAAATCTAATAAATGAGCTTTTGACACTATTTGGATTCCACCTGTCTCCTTATTTGAGGTGCTATAACTCCTTTCTGTCACTGAGCGTATGTGAATCTTTCTTTCTCTTTTTTCAGTTATCGAGTTTTCTACTGATGTTCATGCTCTTATGTAATGTGTTGAGATTGACCGAGGAATACACCTCTTCCTCCACTTTTCACTTTTTTAGAATGAATTATAAAATCTGTAAGGGAGACAAGTGGGGAAGAGATAAAATCGGATTAATTTACACCAATGACAAATTATTCTCTATGAATTCAATTTGAAATCGTCTTGTTTCTCCAACGACCGCGTGAGATTCTTTCGAAACTTTCATTATCTTATATTACTTAGCTGTGCACAATTATAATAGTACTTTTCCCCCATTGATTAACTACAATGTGTCAAAATGTATGGTGGATTATGTGGTGTTCATTTATTTAGATCTCTAGTAATCATTGACTCAATCTTTTCCAATTTTCTTATTAAAAGTTTATAATTTCATATTTTAAATAATTCTTGATTATCGCAGTATTTAATATTATAATATTAAACTTCGTTGTTCCCTTAATCTATAAGATGATTTGCCTTTCTTACCACGTCACATCGTACTTTTCTTATTAGATTAATTTTATTATTTAATTATTTATAGTATAAATATAATATTATGAATATTTTATAATCACATATTAATTTGGAGTGACCTAGATTTTGTCGTAGATATTTATGGTACCTCACTAGTATGGTAGTAGGTATAACACGTAAATCCTTGATTGAAAGTTATCTCTAAATATACTAATTCTTATATAAATCTAAAAATATTCTATCATAACTCATAAAACCTGTCAAGTATATCTCTATTAATAATAATACTAGCTCACACCTTTCTCCATCTCTTTCTTCATAATATCTATATATCCCTATATATTTGACATGAGTTAAATCTATATATTGATTCACTTATTTAAACCACTAGTATAAAATAATCAACATAATTATAAAAACATAATTCCACTAATAATATATGGATATACTATATATCATATAAATTATAGTGAATAAATTAGTCTATCGAGACGACACTTACACATGCTAAAATTAACATATATATATATATATATAATATTATAAAATTATACTTATAAATACGAGGTTGCTAGAAATTTTGACCATATTATTACTATTCAAAAAAGAGAGCTGGAGAAATTCTTACACTGTATTATCTAGTATATTGCGTGAAATTATTTCAATTTCTTTACTGCTACTATTCCAGAATTACTACCAGTTATTAATTAAAAAAGGTCTTATTTCGCTGTTTCACTACTAGTATAATGGAAATACTTGCTTTAATTTATAATTATTTCTATAAATATTATTATTATAATATTAATACTCCTAATAACATTTATTGGGGTTTATTATTTCGGGTATCCATAGTGATTTTCCAGCCCATAAGTTCGATTTATTTGGATATATTGAAGTTTGAATTAGCTATTATAGGCAATAAGTAAAGGACTATATAAACCTTAATAGTCTAAGTCATATATATATATATGGCATAACTTCCATTTTGCCTTCACCATTCTTATTACATCATTTTTATTTTATCTCATCCTTATAGTAACGTCGTGACGTTGGTTTAGCCCTATCTATATAATTACTTTTTACTATAGTGATAATTTTATTAACAACGGCAAGGATCATATAAGCTCTAGAGAGAGAATTGACCTCTATATACTTCATATCCATAGAATCCTTCTCTAATAATTCTTATTAAAATTTCTAATTATATAGTCAAACAGCACTGTTTTTGAGAGCCTGCGTCATCTTTGAGTTCTTAACACATCACTTAATGAATTACAACATAGTAGGTTGAATGCCGTTGAGTGTTATAATGTCATACTATAAATTTCATAGTGAAAATTAAGTGCTAATTGTGCGGAAGTATCGAGAGTAACGCTAGATACTCAAATGATATGCTTAAAAATAAACGAATCGTTGTGGTAACCCCAGGCTACGAGATGACTGAAAAACTATTTGTTTTTACATACCTAAAGGCAAAAAGTGGTGATAGAAATAATCTTCTCGGCCAATCACATTGCCAGATTCATTATAGAGATATCTCTTTAGTGATTTAACTCCAGCCACGGAGTTGCTGTTCCTGTGTTGGCAACCCTTATCATCGTAACAGTACTTAAATTTATATGTGTTATAATATCCATTTCCGGTCCCCGCTAACTATACGCATAGTTTACTATATGGACTCTACACGAGATCCCTCTAAGATAACCATGTTTCAGTTGAGAAAGATATATTTAATAATAATATATACTACTATTGAAATTCTCCGATTCTTCGTCTATACTTGGAGTAATTTAACCTTCTGTTTGACCAGTATCTAGGCCTTATCAGTTCCTTCAGGTGATACATAATTAAAAGGTTTATCCTCGATAAAATTTTTAGGCCTAAACGTAGCGATCTGTGCCTATAGACGCCCACCCACCGTGAGCCGGCACATCATACGCCCGAGAGATAATGCACCTTAAGTCAGTTTAGGTTGCAAGAGTAGACAGGGGTTGTTGGAGACCCTCTAGTGTATTTCAGTCCTATTAATATTTAAATCTTTGCCTCTGGTGTTTGGTGGCGTGTTAATCCTACTAATAAAAAGGCTTATCATACTATTGAATGTTTTAATAATATAAAATTGTTATTTAACGATCTTATGCGATAATTCCTTATTCAAAATGTCGAAATATTTGACGTCACTGAGTATGAAGGATATGGAGGCCCCCCCTTCCCTCGTATCTCCTCTGTGATGTGTATGGCCTCCTGTGAGTGGTCGGGTATCTCAACAGTGTGAAAATGTTTGATTGTAGTTATTATTATCTTATTATCCTGAGTTGAGGATTGGACTTGAGTTAAAAATATTACAGTTCCATAAAGTATATATATATAATAATATATATTATTAATATAAATTATTATTAAATAAAAATAGAAATATCCTAAGAAGATTATTTTATAATAAATAACACTTTATGAAAAATAATTTTATTAGTTAAATCAATGTAAGTACTAAGATAATAATAAAATATTGTGTAATTAATTATTGTTTAATTTTTTAATATATTAATAAAATATATATATGAAATTGATTTTATATATAAATATAATATAACATTCTATTTTAGGTAAGATTAAGTATTTAATATAATAGATTATTATAATTGTTATTATTTTATTGTTAATTTTCATATCTTTTTACACATGCTGAATAAAGATGATTGATTAATAATTACAGATAAGTATATTTTATCAATTAGAACATATAAACGTATGTTATTGAGGCCAATATGACTTAGTGTATATTAGAGGGTGTCTAAGGGAGAGCTTAGACCTTAATATATATCTTGATTTTAATACTGAATTATTATAATATATTGTCATAATTCTCATATATATTATATATAATACTGTTTTTAAATAAAATTTTCATATAATATATTTTATATAACAATAAGTATAAAAATATTTTTAAATACTTGTAAATTAGTTATTTATATAATAATATTATTAATACACAATAAAAAAAGAATTTAATATTTTAATATAATATAACTTCTTTTATATTTCAGTTAATAAGTATAATATTTAGTATTGATTTTTTTCAAATAATATGATATATATGAGTTTTATAAAAAATAAGACTTATTGATAATATAATTCTAGTTATATTATATACTATATCTGAATGAGTAATCATAAAATTTATATTACGTGTTTTATATTAAAACTAAAAAATTATATAATTTTAATAAATTATACGTATATGTTGTATATATATGTTCATTTTTTAATTCCATGACTTCAAAACCGCACGAGAGTAAACATTGTAACACCGTCAATTTTGAATTAATCGTCTTTACATTCATTAATCATGCGGTGTCTAGATATAGTGCCTGTGTGCTATGACGTGTAGTGTTGTATGTTGTTGTCCGCATTCCAACATCTTCATATATCTTTAAGATCGCCATGTCACGGCTAGTAAGTGTCTCGCCGCAGTACAGTGCTAAGGTCAATGATTGTGCTGTGTGATATGGATGCTGATTCGCGTCCATTGGTGTGGTGTGTGTAGGTGTGTGTGTTCAAAAATAAAGAAATAACAATATTAATGTTAATTTTTAAACAAAGTAAAATAATCTCACCAATCTAGTATTTGCATTAAATTATATATATTAAATAATATATAAATATTAAATAAAATAACTAAAATAAATTAAAAAATTAAAATATAATTAAAAAATTAAAAATTAATCAAAATGAAAAAAATATAAATATAAAATAATAAAATAAAATAATAATTAATAAAAAGTATTATAACAACATAAATATTATAACAAATAAATCATAATGATTAAATTTAAAAATAATAACCTTATAATGAGTATATTAAAGAGCTCAATATATGATATAAATATAGCATATGAATGATTAAATGCCTCATGAATAAACCATTAATGAGTTAATAATGTACATAAAATGAAATATATAGCAGTTAAATAAAACATTATAGTAGATTATAATAAGCCCACCAAGTAAAATAGCCCATAAGTATAACAAAAGCCTAGCTATCCCCTACTTATGAGCACTAATCTACCTCATACGTAATAATTATAGTATGACCCGTATTTTTTTTTTCTTTGATTTTCTTATGTTTTGGGTTTTAACACCCATCGGTAAAATATCAGTTATCAAGCAAAAGTTTACGAGCCATCCGAAGACGACCGGACTCAATTATCATTTTTCCTAACCTGAACATTAATTCAATATGACAATCGACGATTGAATATCTATTTAACTACGAAATAATAATTGCTCCTTAATTAATTTTTTTAAATATTTGAGCATAATTAATTTATTATTACTAAATATTAAAGAGATTATTATTTAAAAACGTTTTATATTGTTAATTTTTATATATAAAAATACACAAAAATTTTTTTAAAGGATATTTCTTATATAACATAATATTTTATTAGCAGTTTTTATAATATGAAAAGATTGAAATTATAACATTATTTTATATTAATATAGTATTAATAAAACGTTCGTTAAATGCACACAAGTAATTTTCTGTTGTACCGTAGCGGAAGAATGTGTAGAAGGAGGACATTGCGAGTGAAGGTATATACGTGTCACAGTTTCAGGCTGGCCTTAGATGAGATAGTTACATACGTATCGCGACCCTTTGTTGCTATGTAATCACCCTATTATGCTACTCGCGTCCTCGGCGGACACGGAAGAGCTCAGTCTGTGAAGTCCACTGCACATCTCTGAAACGGACTGAACCTGGAGTGAGCGTTGGTGTATATGCTAATGGTCATGTTTAATGTTATAAAGATATCATTAGGAGTTTAAAAAAAAGCAATTAACATATGAGTTAAAGCAGTAAAGCTAGTAAAACAAAAGCCTACTAATCCCCTTTGTTGCCAATAAACACCTCTATTGATTTACTTGATTTACTGCTTTTAAGGTTTTATATTGTTTATAATATATTGAAGTTAAAGCAGATAGAACATATGGGTTAAAGCAGTAAAGATGAGCAGTAAAACAAAAAGCAATACCCTATCCCTTTTTGTTGCCTAGGTAACACCCTCTTTGGATTTAACTTGACTTTAACTAGCTTTAAGCGTCTGTGTAAAGTATATGTTTTTAATTAAAATTTGGTTACAATTGTAAGTAAAAATAAAATGATTATATATCAGCCACTCCCTTTTTCTTCTTTCCCTTTAAACCACAAAGATGACACGATTCTTAAAAATTTATTATAATATTGAAAAGTTTATAGTTAAAAATATAGAATTAACATAATGTTAATAAAAATATATGAGTTAAAGCAGGTAAACATATCAACAAAGCAGTAAAACAAAGTCCTACTATTCCTCTGATGCTTAGGTTAATTTGAGGTATTTTAAAGTTTTTGATAGATTTGATAAGTTATGTAAAGTAATGTTATTTTTAATAAAGAAATGTGAATGCTATAAAAATGAATGACCATAGTATATTTGAAGAAAAAGAATTTTTTGAAAATAGTTTATATTGAATATCACAACTATGAATATGTGTTAAATAATCAATAGGCTCTGTAATGAGTTAACAGTTTTAGGAATCGCGAAATGTTTTTAATAAAAAATGTTTAGGTATGAAAAAAAAATGAATGAATATTTTTATTGATTATCATATTTTTGTAGATGGGGCCGCTTTTATGGACCGCCGCGGGCGCGGGCGGGCGGGGTACGCGGAATATTGCGCCCTGCGGGCGCCACGCCGGCCGGAGGCCGGTAAACGCGAAATAATTGCGCCCTGCGGGCCGCACGCGGGCGGGCGGGAATGCTATGGCGGGTCGCAAACTCTGCGGTGCGCTGGACTTTTGTGCGGGAAAGGGCGCATGCGCGCCCTGGTGATCAGCTTATGAACTAGGGGTAAACATCAATATTAGCTTTGTTCCTAGGCTCAGGGATTGGGAATTATCAAAGATGAACAAAATGACAATTCTTATATCTATATATTGATGAACACCTCAAAGATGAACGACAAAGATGATCATCAAAGTTGAATGCTCATCAATATAGGTGGTATCAAAAATGACGGCGTCAAAGAATGAGTGCTTGACGCCAAAATGGACAACCTTTCAAAGTGAATTAAAGTTGAGGCAACAAAATTGGATGCGATCAAAGTTGAGGAATCAAAATATCGAGTTGTGAGTGTAAGTGTATCTGTGTGTGGGTGAGTGTAAGTGGTTATATGATATATATATAGTGTCTATGGAGAGTGTAAGTGCTATATAAGTGTCATAAGTAGTGTTGTATGATTAAGTGTAGTGATAAGTGTCTTATAGGTGGCGTGTAAGTGTGTATAAGTGTCTATGGCCAAGTGTAGGTGGGTGTGTGTGTAAGTGCGTAAGTGTGTATAAGTGGTCTATGGCTGTTGGGTGTCAGATGGTGTGATACTTGTGTGTGTGTGGTGTAATCGTAATGTGTGTGTGTGTGTGTGGGAGCGGATAGAGGAGTGCAGGATCTAGGCTAATGGTAGTGGTAGCTGTGTGTGTGTGTGAAGTAATATATATATATATATATAATAAATATTATAATATATTATATATATATATATATAGTACTAGAGAGATTATAATATATTATATAGGTATTAGTATATATTATAGGTATAGTATATTATGTTTTATATAGCACTAGTTAAATTAATTAATATATATATATATATTAGTATATTATATAATATAGATATATATTATACATATATAGGCTATAAGTGTTAGAAAAAGACTAACTCATGGTAGGAAGCCCTCCGGAAAGGCATCCTAGCAACTTTAATATACACCAATCAATTCCTCATACCTTATAATTCTAGGGGTAGACACCCATATTAAGAGCTATTCTAGGCTCAGGGTAGGCTAGAAAGCAGTTTGAAAAAAGTGGCACTCAGTTGGCACTGATGTGGAACTCAGTTTGGGCAACTATGGTGGCTACTCACTATGGCACTGCATTGGTATCACTTGGCACCAAATTGGCAGACTTCACACCGTGGACTCCCTACTCACCTAATACGCGTTCCATCAGATACTAAATACTGAGAACTCTAGACACTCCAATACGGTGATCTGGAACCATCAAAATGTACTATCAATAGATCTGAGTCATCAAAGCTGAATCAACAATATATGAACCGACAAGAATGACGTCATCAAAGATGATCATCAATAATGCTGAGGCGCCATCAAAGATGAATCCATCAATATAGGTACCATCAAGATGAACCATCAATATAGGTGTCATCAAAGATGACGTCCTATCAAAAAAGCTACCAAGGTCAAAAAAGCTACAAGAACAAAATTGGTCCCTGGAATACAAAAGGGTTACCGAAAAAATTTTGGGTTCTGAAATAACATTGCCCCTGGAGAGACGTGCAAAGGTTGGCCGAAAAATTTTTAGGGTTGGTCGAAAATTAGGGGAGGCCAAAAATTAGGGTTGGCCAAATTGACCCCTGAAGACAAAGGGTTGGCAGTGTGTTTGTAACGGGTGTGTGTGTGTGTGTGTGTTGTGTGTGTGTGTGTATGTGTTGATGTGTGTGTGTATGTGTGTGTGTGTGTCATACGGTTGTGCAATATATATATATAATATAATATATATATATTATATATATATAATATATATATATAATATATATATATATATATATAAATATATATATATATATATATATATATATATACTAGTATATATATAATAATATATATTAATATTATAACTATATATATATATAATATACGGTAGCCACGTGTGTGTGTATGTATGTGTGTATGTGTAGGGACAGGTGTGACCGCGGATGGAAATAAGTTAGGATAGATCCAAACAGGTCAGGTACCTACATGACCTCATGTTAGCACAGTTACCTACCAAAGGCAAGGTGGCGGGTACCTGGATGAGCTCAAGATAATCCCAACTAATCCCTCACTCACCTTTAAGAATGGTCAATTTCAGGCCTTGATACGGTATCAAGGCCGAAATATCAAGGCCAAAACCGAAATATCAAGGTCAAAACATCAAAAAAGGGGCTAAGCCCCTAAAGGGGGGCCAAAAATAGGGGGGCGCTACGTACAACGGTTGCTCCGCAACCGTTTGGCGCGCCCCTTCTGCGAAGGGGCGCCAAAAAGGTCAAGGCCAAAAAAGGTCAAGGCCAAAAAAAGGTCGTTCTGCGGCGGCACACCGGGGTCCAATATACCGTTCCTACTACTAATATCGATGTAGATTGAAGGTAGATAGAGACATTTTTGTGAAAAAATCAAGTCTTTCGTTTTGTTTATCCCCAACAACAAAAAAGGACTTTTGATGACATTTTTTATAGGATAGACTGAATTGTTCAATAAATGTTCGGTATAGCTCCTGTATTACTGTTAGTAGGGGGAGGGTGTTGGGAATAAATTTCATTTTGGAATTATTTGACTAAATTGGTATTTTAAAGAATTAGGCTTCAAGGTATGAGATTTGATCACCACCAATAATATCAGTTCCGTCAGCATCAATGTGACAATACGGGTAGGGCCTTTTATTGAGAGTGAACCGTTATTTTTAGTTATTGTCAAAAAAATAATATTGCCAATGGTTCAATATCAAAAATAAATATATTTTAAAGTATAAATTGCATATTCGAAACATATTTGTTTAAATAATGTTATTCAAAGCAATACTCAAAATTACTTTGTTTCAAAATACCAATTTTAAATAATGGAGGACTTCTCATGTGTAATGAAAAAAAGAAAAAAAAACTTTCAAATTGAAGCTTGCGGAACATCAAAATTTTCAGTTATAAAACCATGCTCACTATCATATTAAGTGTCCAAAGATACTTTGTGTTCTGTAAAAAAAATACTTTTATTTACAAAGAAGTCTTTCCAAAATATTCTTAACCGTTTTAGTTTCAATATTCATAGACTTTGGCTTTTCATTAATGAATTGTAATTTTCTATAGGTTTTGAGCTCTGATTTGTCTTAACGAAAATTTTCAATATCCGCATAATGAATATCATGGCCTATTAACACTTGTTACTTTGCTATGATTTCCTTATTCTAAAGATATATAGAGATTATTATCAAAATTATTTCCATAACCTTGCTCTCTCCCTCTCAGATGCATGATCCCTCACTCAAGAGTAGATGGATAAGCTGAAGCCAATGAGGACAAATATTTCTCAGTGAATTGTGCATATATTACAAAAATATTGCTCTTCCCCAAAAATTTAACTGGGGCAGAAAACCAATCAGCTTCTTGCTCTTCTACTACTACTACTACTACTACTACTACTACTAATAATAATAATAATAATAATAATAATAATATAATATATAATAATAAATAATAATAAATAATTAATAATAATATATAATAATAATAAATAATAATATAATAATAATAATAAAATAATAGATAATATAATAATAATAATATAATAATATTTTAAATAATAATATAATAATAAAATAATAATAATAATAATATATAAAATAAAAATAATAATAATAATAATAATAATAAAAATAATAATAATAATAATAATAATAATAATAATAATAATAATAATAATAATAATAATAATAATAATAATAATAATAATAATAATAATAATAATAATAATAATAATAATAATAATAATAATAATAATAATAATAATAGCGTCATAAAAAAAGAATAATAGGAGAGATAGGAAAAATAATAATAACATTTGTGTCACTAAACATTTCACGAAAGACACTCCTCTTGCCCCTGAACATTCGAAACTGACTTAAAAACGAACTACGACTTAATAAATTTCTTTGAAATGAACTTGCCTAATGACGCCAATTAGAATCTGTGCCACCTTGTAGAATAATAATTGGTCTAATTTAGCATTTAACGTAATTAAAGCTGTTTTGAATTTTGAAATATATTTATTTATTTTGAAGATATCTTCATATAAGAGAAATGAAAGTAGGAATTACAGGTTTAAAATTTTCCCAATCTCACACACACACACACACACATACACACACACACACACATACACACATACACACACACACACACATACACACACACACACACACACTCACACTTTTATTTAACCAATAAACTTGTCAGCATCCCCTTCCTATTTTACAATATTAATTTAATTCTTTCCAATATCTTGGGTAGGGCTGCGGAGTAGGTAATTATTTGATGGTTGCAACTCTGGCTCCATCTTCATAATTTTTAGTCGCGACTACAGCTCCATCATTTTTTCAAAACCCAGCTCCGTCTCCATCATTTTAAATTTGCCCGGTTCCGATTCTGGCCATGTCTTCATTTTTTTCTTCAAGTAATGCTACTTCGGCTCTAAAACAATTTATCTTATGATACATAATTTTTTTATTACCCTGCCACGAATTTAGCTCAACCAAAAAAAAGGTTTTTTTGCTCTGGCTTCACTCAATACTTTGTGGCTCCGCAGCTTCAAAGCCGGCTCCGAGACATGGCTTTTAAGACCTAAACATTTTTATTTTTAATATAGGCGAAATTGATAGGCGAAAGAGGGCTCTGCCTCTTGTTAGGCAGAAGATATCGGCCTCTTCGTGGTGACTAGCCCAAATGGCCGACAGGAAAATGGGTCCACAGGAAAAAGGGTCGACACAACATCAATAAAAATGTTCTGCAGACCCCGTCGTAGGCACTAGGATAGGTTAGGTTAGGTAAGGTAGGTTAGGTTAGGTTATATTAAGTTTTGCTGGATTCGTTAGAGAAACTCTAAATAACCAGATTTGTTTTTAAAAATTTCTACCCATTTTCCTTTCGACCATTTGGGTATAGTCCCTCTTGGTCGACAGGTGGAGAGTTCGGCTCTTTGTAAGCAGAAGTGATGAAAGATTCTCTTCTTCTTCCCCAACTAACAGGTCTTGCAGTTGTAGGGGGCTTGTAGTTATCTCTATTGCTTGTTCTCCACTGCTTAGGTAGTCTTGAAGACTCTTGTTGGGTAAGTAAACTCTGATTTTGATTTGGATAGATCGAATATTTTATTTAAAAACGGTTTCAATTATATTTAACAACCTTGAACACCTAAAATTATACTCTAACACCAGTTTTTCAACTACGTTATGTATCGTTATGTAGAAACTTTATGAACACATGCAATTTTTTGTTAAACTCAATTTTACATTTTCCCCAAGCGAGGGTCAGAAAGGGGAGGGAATTAAGACGCACAAATCGTAGATTCCAAATTTCATCAAAATATAATCTATTTTTAATAAATAAGATACAAAATGTAATACAAAATATTATATTACATTAGAATTTACATTATTTAGTATATGTTACAATGTTCAATACAAATAAAGAGCTTAAAAGCAAACTGTCTTTCTGTTCCGACAATGAAAAAAATGCAAAAATAGAAATATGTATTTTAAAACAGAAAATATATTTTCAGGTTAACTTTTTTAAGAAGTTTTTTGTTTAAAACATTTTAATACAATTTAACATAATAATTATATACAAAAAGAAAGTCAATATCATGAAAGAAATATTATATATTCCTATACTGTAAATAAATATTATTTTTAACATTAATTTACGAATACAAACTCCATTTCAATTCTTATAAAGTACGACATTTCTTTAAGTTCAGATATGAGCTGAATACAGTTTTCTTTAAAAATGCCCGTTTAAACAGAAAATACATTATTATCGGTAACCATTCAAAACACTTTTTATTTAAACAAGAAAAACATAATAAGTGTTATATATATATATATATAGTATATTTAATATATATATATATATTAAATTAAATTATATATAATATATATATATTATATATAGTATATATAATATTATATATAATATATAATATATAATATATATATATATATATACACACTCTTTGAAAACTCAACTTATCATATCTCCCTCTCTAAACTCATCAACTCTCCCATCCCTTCGATCGGCTCCAATGTCTGCACCCTGTTAAACAACATAAAACATTCTTGGACTAACATTAAGAGTGAATTGTCTGGGAGACCCTCTATCACATCGGTGCTAAAATGGCCTCAAAGAGCTGGGAATTCTGTCAGATTGCGTGTGAATTTTTTTTCCTCTGCTCAGATACACAGTTTGTTAAGAGTTTATTCAGCACTCTGTAATGGAATACGTTCTCACGGTTTGGGTGGATCCGGGTTCCACACCCTCCTTTTGGATAGAGTTGAGACTAAGGCTAAGAGGCTTATAAACGGTCCCATACTTTCTGACTCTTCCTTGACCGCTCTTTTTCTCATGTGACGTGACGTTGGTGCTATCTTTTTTCTATAGGTATTACAACGGCAGGTGCTCGAGAGAATTGACCTCTCTCATTCATCCACCACTGCGCCGCCATCGAAACACAAGATGTGCCTTACTCTCTACATGAAATTGTGTGAATATTGGAGAGCAATTTCACTTTTTTATTTTTGTATCTCAAGATCATTGTTGTGGTGCTTCCTTTTTTTTCCAGCCACCACCTCTGTTCTGTGGCTCCTGCCTTCTTGCTATTTTCCCTGCAACATTCAATCTTCATCTATTTGAGTCCCGCGTCTGCGCTCCATCTGAGGATTGCGTTAGGCAAGGGACTGGGTGGGTTTTTTTATTTTTCCAAATTTAATTTTAATTTTTTGTTTTTTTTTTTTTTTCTTTTGTTTTTTATTTTTCATTTATTTTTCGCCCCCTCCTGTTTAAAAGGGTCCTGAACGTGAGTGGTGGCATCATATAAAAAAATAATATATTAATATATATATATATATATAATATATTATATTTCACAGATTTATATATAAATTATTAATATATCTTTTTATCTATATATATTATATTTATATACTATATATTATGTACTAGTTTAATATATATATATATATATATATATATATGTGTGTGTGTGTGTGTGTGTATGTTTGTGTTTCAACACTGATGCTGCAACAAGGTATATTTTGTTGTTTATTGCTACCTGATGTTAAAACCATTGTTCAACAAGTATCATGTCGAAATAATTTGTCTACACTGAAGAAACAAAATCAAAGGAACATTTGAGTTTTATTCTGCTTCATGGCAACATTTATTTCTTGGAACAAGATGTTCACATTGAACTGTAGCATGGTGTTTATTGTTATCTCGAATAACGACTAAAGAAGAGTTCATACTTGTATCTGCAGCATATATAGTGATTGCTAGTGAAATATAGAAAAACAAAATTTGCTGGCAAAGCTTAGTTTTCAAGACCGTCGGAAATTTGGAAATAAATACAACACCAGCTTTAGATTTCTTCATAAAACATTTTCATTCACGGACAAATGCCCATTTTTCATTTGTAGGTTTATTTCTATAATATCTCCATCTAAAGCTTTGCTCTCTTCCCACCAACCATCTTCCCTAACGTACATTTCTGGATTTAAATTTTCTTTTATCTGCAGGCACCCATTGACACTCGTATTTTCTGAACTCCTCAACTAATTTAATAATTCAGTCGTTGTCCCAAATCACTATTTGTGGCATTGTCTATAGATGTTTCTTCAATCAAAATGAGTTGTGCACTCAACTAAAAACTACAAAATGTACACACTCATGGAATATGTATTTCAACTACGGCTTGTCGTCATGTGATTATTTTTCTTTGATATTTTCCGCTCCAAATGAAGACATAGAATAAACGGCGACTTTTATCGCAGGCAACAGAAGCTTAAAGAAACATTCCTGTGATAAGTGGCAACAACTGGCAACGTTTTTTGGAAATATGAACATCAACAAAAAGCTCATTGTTCTTTTCAGTGTGAATGCAGCTTAAATTTCAAATTTTA
This sequence comes from Trachelipus rathkii, assembly GCA_015478945.1. Classification (NCBI taxonomy): domain Eukaryota; kingdom Metazoa; phylum Arthropoda; class Malacostraca; order Isopoda; family Trachelipodidae; genus Trachelipus; species Trachelipus rathkii. Next base: position 47,643 of record JABUQX010085785.1, read on the forward strand.
TATTTTCATCATTGATTTTGTTTTGAATAAAAGTTCACACCACACGGGCACAGCCCTATTCTAGGAGGGGACCTTGTGTAGATAATTTCTACCTAGGATCCGGACTAGGAATCGACCCCGCGCCCTTGCCATGCGAATCTGTCGCTCTACCGATTGAGCTATGATAAATCTTTATTTTATGAGCCACGGTTTATTTTCATCACTGAATTTATATAATCCGACAGTGATAAATCCACAGTCCAGCTCTTCTTCCAAATAACAAAATTTAATGTCACATTATTGAATAATTAAATAATTCCTGTCTAAATGTTAAAGCTGTAACTTTGTACCTATCGTGCGAAACGTGAAATGAAAGTTAATTCCAACAAAAATTGTCGACGGTTATGCAAGTTATAAGATCTGGTGTAGTATTTAAAAATAGGTCTCATGATAAAGTTCCACAGATTCAAGGTGACAAAAATAAATAAAAAGTATAATAAAATGATTTAACTAAAAGAGTATTCCACTGATCCCGCAGCAATGGCTGATCTGTTCACAGGATTTGCTGATGGATGATGATTTTATGTTTTAATAAAGAAATTTAAAATGTAATAATAATGATAATAAAAACAATAATGAGTTGCCTGAGTCCATATCGATTTTTAATTAGCATGTGAGTCCTATCTTAGGTTGTGGCAAATTTATGCCATGTTGCAAGGATGTAGTTTCAAAAAATTGAGCAAATTCATTACTCAAAAACCAATTTTGGCGTTATATCATCTTAGGAGAATAAATTTCGTTGTTTTGGTTATTTTAGGTTAAAACAACCTAGCTTTAATTTAACCTAGGGTATTTGTACTTAATTATTAAGTAATTTGAAAAGGGTGGACTTCCTGACTAAAGAATTATACTCAAAATTTCCAACGAGGAGTGGAAGTCGTGAGATGATACGGTGTCAGAAATTCGGTAATTAAATTATTATATTTAAATAAAGGAGTGGATGTCGAGAGTACGGTAAGTAGGAGTCGGTATATTTTCCAAAAAGAGGTGGGAGTATGAGTCGGAGATTCAGGTAGGAGTCGGTAAATTATTTCAAGAAGGTCTAGAGTACGGAGTCAGAGTATGAGGTCACGTGTATATATTTATAGAATGAGGGTGAGAAGTCCGGAGTCGGAGTCGGTAAGTCGAGTCATGAAAATTTATTTGTAACCGACTGCACAACTCTGACTGATCAAAACTCAAAACAGATTCAAATGTTATTTTGTTGGTTTCCAACCTTTTAAGTCGTTTAATTGTTAAGAATTCAAGTAAGGAATCTTTTGATGCCAGATGAAGTGTGGAAGGAACTTTCACATCTTTTTGCGGGAGTTGAAAGAAGAACAAGTTTTATGATGTTTGTTCATGTATTATTTTTATGCTTACAATGGAATGAGAAATTAGACTGGCTGGAAATTTTATATCTTCAATTAAGACAGCTACTGGGTGTAATATTACACAAGGAAGAATTTGTCAAGTAATCAAATAGAGATAAAATGAAGAATATTATATTGTACCTAGTAGTATAATTTCATCATATGTAATAGTAATTTTTTAGAAATTTTTTAAAAAAAATATTTTTACTCTAAATTTTAATTACTGAGAAACTACGTAAATCAAGATAAAACGTAAAACGTAAAGGAAATGAATTGAATATATTAGATAAATATATTATATATATAATTACTGGTAACATTGGCTTTGCACAGAAGCAAATAAGATGGCATCAAAGGTTAAGTCAGAAAATCAAGAAGTGTGGAAAAAAATAAATGATAGAAAATCTAACAGGAAAATAGTAGCCAATAGATAAAATGAATAGAAATTATTATTTGCAAATTATAGCCATTTATAATAAGGTCACTGTGAGATATCAAATATTATGCGAGAGTATTGCAGATGAAGAATGGTTAGCCAAAATAGAAATAACTTTTAAATAATGCATAATTGGAATTAACTATCTTTTAAAATCTAAACAAGTTAATGGCTTGTAAGAGTGTAGCAAAGGTAGGATAGGATAGAAAAGGATTTATATATAACCGAAAGGACTCATAAGCGAGAGATCTTCGAGTATTATGCTTGATATATTTGACTTGGGGATATTCTTCCGGCTGCAAGGGCAGTATCTTAAATGTTATATGGTGTTATCTCTATATAAAACTTATATAATAACAATTTTACACGCTAGTGTCTTAGTTCAAGGGTTCAGATAGATCGAGAGTATGATGAGATGCACAGAGCAGCGAAATGATGTTCCAAATATTGTCTAATTAAAAATCTCCGAGACATTGAGGAAATGAGAATCTATCAGCTCTGTAGGTGTGACTATAAATGAAAATATCATATCAGATTGTATTTTTGAATGATTGGTTCTCTGATATAGATCTTCTATAAATATTTTTATGAGTTCAGAGATCTTAATATTTGCAGATACTCTGGCAAGAACGCAATAGAAATATAGTTACGAGGGCATTTGAGGTAAAATGTACGGCGCAATTGGTGATTCTAATAGCAGTGTATAGCTCGAGGTTCATTGTGCCAACAAACCGCCATTTTAATGTATCGTAACAGACACACGGGGCACTATTCTAATAAGTGTGTCAATGAAATCTCTCAAACTCGATCGCATATGTAACGCTAGATAATCAAATTAGCCTTAGAGAGAGGAAGGATGCACACAGCTACAAGGAATCTCATTCCCGGTAGACAAGAATGGCCTATACGCACACTACGATGGACTACATTAAGAAAGACTTCTGAGTACAATGAGATTGAGATATATCAAATATTTAGCCTGTGTTAATAACTTTAAATAGCATACGCGTTATCATATAAATGGATTAAAGATCGTCTCGTCAAGAGGATCTATTCGCGACAAAAGACCGAATGGAGTCTTCTCCCATGATACAGTTCGGTAGACGTACCTCAAAGCGCGGAAGTGCTTATCTCCTGCATGATGTCTGTAGGTACCATTACTACAAAGTAATAATCTGACAGAGAACTACGGATAACTAATAATAAGAGCGAGCCTTTGCTGTATTCAAGACTTGCTTTATCAGATATGGAGATCTCTAGGTATAATGTATTCTATTGAGTTAAGAGGAGAAAAGTTGTAGGTAAAATATATGAGACGATAGTGATGAACGATTAAAGTCATATACCTACGAGCGACGAGGGTCACTTTAGGCAACGTTGGGAAGTGCGACTGACATATGAGCTTTCTCAGCAATATCTAATAGGTAGTTACAAGAAGCTTTTACAGCTAACATTAGTGAGGAGAAGAGAGACCGTATTATGTGTGGCGTAGTCTTGTCAAAACGTAATAATTGGGGGTGTGGATTGAGAAAATTAAATAATCTCACATTGAGAACTCACTAGAGTCTGAAGCATCAGCAAGAGGTCTTGTTCCATTCGTCTCGACTCAGAATATCTGAGTAGAATATTAGCCACGATGTGTTCTTGTACTTAGGACTCTCGGGAGCACAGAATTTAAAAATTATTCACAGCTAGTAGTATAAGAATTTAAATGTGCAGATACGGGACATTACCGTCGTTCGTAGGGAAAAACGCACATTGTGTAGAGAAGTCGTTAGGCTATCCTATGATTCGCAAGAGACATCAAGAGACATCAACGTGTTCATACTACGTAACAGGACTGCAGGGGCGTGAATGTGATTCTCAGATAGAAACAACCAGGTTAAGAAACGCTTTTGGGCCCTAGAATATCAAATCTATGTCGAGTGTTAATGGTGAGTTTTATTGATGGCACGCATGAAGAGCGCAGAACAGCATAGGATTCGCTCGCTTTGCAAGCTAATAATATTTTAGATGTACTTACCACTGGGCAGAAGATAGAATCGGGTGATTTTACTGCTATGTAGACAAGTACAGGGAAACTCAAGTCTTAATATCAGATGAACGATATTGCGAGGGACATCGGTACGAAGAAAAATCATGAGATTGATCGGAACATACGAAGTTACCAGGATTGCGTAACAATCGAGAGATTGACTACATTCGACATAAAAATATATTTTACCCCAAAAGAAAAATAAACGCATTACTGATACATTATGAAAATAGTAAATACTGTAAACAAGAAAATTAAATAGAATAAATGTCTGATTCAGTAAATAGAAGAAATAAATATGATTGAATTAGTAATGATATAGCACAAACAATATAAAGGATATATCAGTATTTAATACGCATATATCAGGTTTTGATGACGTACATGTACTTATTATTATATTATTTAGAAGATATTAGAAGAACCATGAAATTATCAGAAGTACTTATGCAGAGTATCGCCATAAGAAAACTGGATTAATTCAATGTGAAATGAAATTAGAAATCAATTGAAAGAAATTCAAATCACGTGGTGAACTTTAATAAGTTTGAATTACACCAGGATAGTAAAATACTATTATGACAAACAATGGATTATAATTATAAAATGGAAATTCTTCTCCAGATAGTTCTAGCTTGTAGGGATTAAATATAAGGCAGGGAGATAGTTGGGCATCCGGAAAGGTTCTCTTGAGACCAATCGATAATGTGATAAATCTGCAATGTAATCATAACTTATTCGGTCTCGTTAGCAAGATAAAGTAATATGTAGGGAGATTTGTAAGTTGTAGCATCTCAAAGATTGAAAGTATTGAACCCTTATCCTCTTTAGATTATGAACAGATTTGACTAGTTACACTCAATTTCCTCTTTATAGGTAAGTGGGCATTTTTTCGAGAAAGAAATATAAAAACATCACATCTTTTTGCATTATTGAGCGACAATAGATCTGTCAAAATTGAATAACTCATTAGTAGTGTTGAGATGAGGAGCCATCACCAGATCAATGCTCACAGATTCGAAATTAAACGTGCAGCGTTGTCTAACTCGATGATCTCTCCTCGCGCAAAGTCTCTACGAACCGTGTTGTTGGAATGAATATGGATAGTGGTATACTTTCTCTTATTCTAAACTTATATTTTTGGATAAATAGTATTAGGCTACATTAGTCTTTACAATAGATGAAATGCATATAATGGATAACAAAAAATCATACTTAGCATATATATATTAGCTTGATAGATAGGACTAGTTCATCAATACAAGTCAAGCAAGATTTATATGCAGAATATATTTTGGAGAATTAAAAAAGGAATTCAAATAACATATAAACCTGCAACATTCTTTTTTTAGGATTGAAAGTGATAATGTCAAGAAAGGATGGTCAGTTATTTAAGAAATTATGTCATAATCATAGCTATATATATATATATATATATATACATATTATACTTAAAGAATTCATAAAGGAAATTTAGGTTATTGAGATACTAATTTACAAGACAGTGGTCAACCATCATATATTATTATTAACAGGATTAATTAGGTTAATATACAAAACTCACATGACTTATGAAGACCAGGATGAGTTGCCTATCAGTAATCAGCTATAGGAAGCTCTTCTATATCTAGCAATAGCAACAAGACCAGATATTGCATTGCTTGATTGTTATATATATCTTGCCAGAATGTAGAAAATTCAAAATCACTTAGAAGATGTTTACATAAAAAGTTAAAAGAGTGTTACAGATACTTAGAAGGGCCACAAGAGAAAATGGTATTCATTTATAAAATGTAATTCTGAATACAAGTATTCATCTGGAATGAGTAATAATCAAGTATGAAGGCGTATACATACTATAGGGAATATTTTGAGAACATAGAGGCATTCAAGTTACACTTGGAAAATTTAGTTTGTTTATATATGTCACTTGGAAGGATAAGTAAATTTCAATTGAGTGTTACAAGTAAGGCAGAGTTCAGTTGACTTTATTTGAATCAAAAAGAATGATGAATTATTGTGCTCAGCATAGGGATGGAAAAGCAAACAATAGAAAAACATTTGGTTGGTATCGGTCTTTCACCCTTGGCGACAGCTTAGGTGGAAATGATAAAGAAGGAGTGCGGGTAAACAGGAGCACCTGTACTCTTTTGATGGACATTTGAACGTGCTGCACTGTATACATATTTAAGGACAGTAAAAGATATTCGAAATAGGGACAAAGTGATGACCAGTATTGGTAAATATCAGGATATTTTATGAGAATTAGTTGGGCCACACACTTTCTTCATTAAGAAAGAAGATATAGTTATCAAAATGCTAGTAGAAAAGAAATAACTCAAAGATTAGCAGTAGAAAACACTTGCAGATGACTAAAAAGGCAGCTCTAAAACTTCCTCACAAGGAGGAAGAGCTCTTTAGAATCAAGAACAGGTTGTCAGGATAATGATTTCATTTGACAAGATAAAAGGTTAATTGGTTAGGTGATAGAGTCGTTGAAATGAATTATATTTTTAATTCTAGACACAAGTATAATAGGGTTTTTATTTGTTATTTCTAAACATTTTTATTTTTGGCTACTATTATGTTCATGAGTAGAAATAGAGCATTTGCGCAACATTGTGTCAAGTATATATCAAGCTGTTATCTTTTCTTTATAAATTCATATATCCTATATGATTCGCGTTTCTGATTTTTCCTCAATTGATCTATAAAGATCCTTGATCACACTTCCTCATATTTTTCGTGGGGTTTTACTTTTCATATGACATCTTTAATAGGTTTATAGGGTTAATTTGGTTTCTTCTTTCTTATTCGGTAGCTAGTTTATAGATAACTTATCTCTAGCGCTCGCGTAGTATATCTCAGACTAATTAAGGATTAGTTATTATGATGTATGATATTAGTAATACGATCATAACTATAGAACCATATATTATCACATTCTGTCACATTTAATCTTATATATATTAGGGATATGCATTTGATTCTTCTTACCTATATAGCCGAGGTACACTACTTGACTGACATGCATTACATTTAACATGTATTCGTGTAATATCTATACCTCAAATACTACCTCTTTCTGATCTTTACTGCATCCGAAACTTCAGCATTATGTAAGTCAGGCTCTTCACTCATCTTTTAGCGTCTTGATTACTGTCGTATACTAGACCTAATCTTCCACATAAACCTCTTTTTACAATCTCCTCAGATCTTCTTCTCGTTCCATGATATATACAGTATCATCTATACATATATAACATTTATTCCTTTACCCCTTCAACATCCTCAAAAGTTTCTTAAATCAACTATATCAGAAATATTTCACTTCACATTTTTCCAATTACACCTATTACCCTTTCACATTCAAAACCATACCATTACTTTATTCATTGTTAACATGTTTTCTGGTTCAACTGATTATATTTCTCATACATCTGGGCTCTAATGATACATTTATTAATATGCTATTCTTGTTTCTACCTCATTTTAATCTTTACTTTTAGTAAATCAATATCGCTCCACTATGGTGTCTTTTACTCTATATTATTATCCTATATATATTGTTCACTGATCATTTAGTTTTTCTAGATTTCTCCACATATAATCTGTTTTCTCTAGTATTATTTCTCCTCATTTTATACCTCACATGAGTCTATATTACTTATATTTTTTTTTTGTTTTCTATGGCTGTCTTTATTTCGTCATTTCAACCATGCAGGTTCTTTTTCTTCTTCCTTTCCACTTTCAAACTCTTAGGAAAGCTCATTTAAACAATTTATACATATATTCAATAAGCAGCATCTGACTACCTATCTTTATTCACTTTTTCATTCTTCATACCTGATTATATATTTCATCACAATGTTATTTATTATTACCTAATTAATCTGTCTTACCGTTTATCCTAATTATTATCGCCTTTCTTTATGATTGCTTCTAATTAAATATTATAACTCTCTTTAATTTATAAAATCTTAATCTTATTCAGTTATATTTTTTATATCTGTTTAGTATTCTTTACTTCTACTATCCGTTAAAAAAATCATATGTTTATCTTTATACTACTTTTATCCTATTTACATTTCATATATTCTTGATCCGACATGGGCATCCGGGGACTCTCTGCTGTCTCGAACTTCCCTATGGATTCAGATTGTACAATGGAACTTAGATGGTAAATTTTGGCTTTAACAGCTTGAGGAATGATAATGTATATAATATTTATGGAGTAAAGCTATACAGTGATTAATTATTCTCAAGTCTGGTAGATCTATAGTAGAGGGTGGACACCCGCTACCGAGTCGAGAGCGTGGCTCGCTTACTGGATTGTCTTATCGGCCTCTTGGTGACTATGAGTTGAATCCGGTCGACTCTGAGACTACACACGCGTTGGGCTGTCATGAGCCGCATCTAACGCGTCAGTAGGTCATAAGAGATCCCATATAGAAAAGGATCAGTTAGTGAAACCAGAACAGAATCTAGATCATGAGCGTGCGTGCGCATACACATACACATTATTTATATATTATTATATTCTATATAGATTCGATTCCCGAAGGAAATCGAATCTGAGTCGGAAAAACGATTCCTGTAAGGACTCGTTTTTCGCACTCCGACTTTGCTTTCCGCCGTGGTTGCTTTCTTGCATCCACCCGGTTCTGAGTCCAAATATATTCTAGTAGAAGTTAAGAGTTTATCCTGATATTGGATTAAAATTTGGAGGGTGGTAGATGGGGAGGTAACCTTGTTGTATACGAAGTTACGTCCGTGGTCCCCTGAAGGGGCCCACTTCCAGTAAAAAATTCCGAAGGTTTTCGTAATTGACTGAAATTTTGGTGAGAAGATTCAGAAGTGAATTTCTAGAAAAGACTTGTACTGCTGAAACTGAAGGAGTTGCCTTTCCGCACCGGTGCTGAGCCACTGCGGTGCCAAGGTTATAAACAGTCGCTATAACAACAATGGTGTCGCTTATAAGGGTTATTGAGAGTCGTAAGAGTTTATCGAATATGAGTTATAAAGTCTGTGTTAGGGTCCTAGGATCCCCCATTAGGAGGTCTCGACTGAAAAAAAAGAGCCCAGAGTGCAAAACAGAGGTCGAAGGAGCAATGAAGAAGGATGAAAGGATGCTTTTGGAGTGGGAGAAAGAAATGAAGAAGGAATACTGCCTCAGAGGATAGAAAGTTGACATGCTGACTGTGTGCTAGGCTCTGGTGAGAGATGTCGATTATCTAATAAATTCTGTATTAATAATACCACATATTTTTTGTTAAAAATATTGTTTTATAAAGGATGTAGAGTTCGAACTACGGGTGTTTTGAGACTACCTCATGAAGGAAGAGGTAGCGTCATCAGGCATCCTGTCGAATATGCGGGGGCGGCGCCCGCCGTGCGCGAGCCTGCCAGTGCAATCCGCCGCAAACGGGCGCGTGCGCGCGCCCGCCGGCGCGATCCGACGCGTGTGCGCGCCCGCAGGCGCGCCCATGGCCCGGACGCGAACCGATGCGGGAGGGATGCGTGCGCGCACCCTCCCATCGCATCACCTGCAATGTACATACGGTACGAGAAGCATGACGTCGTTCTGTTTTCACTTAATTTTTATTTTATTTTTTAAAAACTTTTCAATGTTCATAACTAAAAATTCAGTACTATGGATTTTTCTCGGTAATATCTAAATAAGTTCTTTTGAAAAAAAGCGGGAATAGAAAACAAGTTTATTATTTTAAGCCTTTATAACATAAGAGCAAACTACATAATGCGTTAACGATATTAATGTTTAGCATCAATATATTTTACAATTTTATTAAGTTAAAAATTAATTAAAAACATATAATGAAAATAAATATCAGTAGTACCCCACAAAATTAGACGGCTGATAGGGCCTTGTACAGGAAAAACATAAGGTCTTAACATATTGAAAACTATTATATTTTTAAAAGATGTTACATAATGATTACTAACATAAAATCTAAAATGCAGGGAGTCAAGGAAATAAACAACATTATTTTATTCTATATACATACTCCAGCTATCCAGTGGTCCATTGCTTTGAACATCTCAGGGGAAGTGTTGAATGATCAACCAGAGTCGTATCTATATTTCACAGAACTGATTCATCTACATGCGAATACGCCCTAAAACTCCTCTTTTCGTTTCTGAAGGCATTTAAATATTTCTTCTTCATTCATCAATTAATAATTCAAGATTTAATTCGTGTTCTCGTCAATCTCGGATGATTTTGAGGATGTTCCGAGATACACCAAACTGAGATTGAGGATGTCAAACTGTTGTCCAAATTGAAACTCACTCCTAAATTTCCTTTTTCTTAGGATATCGAATGATAAGCATACAAGCATGAAAGATCAGACCAGTGAGATGTTGCATATACATTAACTGGTTTTTCAGCATAACCATTCTGAATCAACACCCGTACCGTTATCGCTGCACCGTACCGTATTAGCACACCAAATCGTCGTAAAATGGAACCGATGAGCACTTTGAATGTGATCTTCATAATCATCCTCATAAACAAACAGACCCGATAGGTTACCATCACATGTAATATCTGAACCCACTTTCGTTAGATCTAAGTCCGAAATGGTAAATTAAAGGGGGACTTTCCATAGTATATGCGAAATAATCGTCGCTGTTTCTACCAATCTCCTATTATTACCTCTGAGTAGAGGCTCCCATTGACTATGGTTTAGGTAAATAATGCTCGGATAAGCCCCTGGTCAAAGTTTAAAGATTTCCATCCTCAATTCCTTGATTGGATATTTCGCTTGATATCCGGTCAAAAGCAGATTCTCTCTATGTTCCATATGTATAATGGAGATAATTTCACTTTACGAATATAAAGAAATATGCGTCCAGTAATTTAAAGATAGGCTTTGGGCCGTAGTTGTGCTCCCCGAGCAACTTTTAACATTAAGAGCAATTCAGGTGTAGATCTAGTCAACCTGAAACGCGTATCCACAGATGGTAAGAATAGTCTTTCCTGAGAGAATATATCACCATTTACACGTCCATAATATTCATAGGTGTTATTTTTAGATTTACTAGCATGGGTTCTGTGGTTCTCCACATCTTTAAATTGTAATATCCGCATGATTGTAGATGAGATTCCTTCGCATCTTGAGAATAATTTAATAAAGTTTCAAAATAACTTCGATAAGGGTAACTGCAGCTTGATGCGCCTGAGATGTTTATTTAAAATACCTCAATTGAATTAAAACACGTATAACCAGGAAATCGTTGTTTCGGTGGATACTATGTGGATCGGTTCCTGTGGCAAATCGAACCATCCATTCGTCTTAACTAACTTAAGTCTTTGGATAACACAAATAATCATTCGTAAGGGCCTAAGATATTGCCTCAGATCCAATGCCAGGATATGATATCGAGAGGTATAGTTCTCTTTACGGTATTTGTGATTGAGGTGAACGGGATAATAGCTAATAAAGTGGATTCACTCACACTAATCCTGTGTAGGTTCCACAGAGAAGAACTCCCAATCGCTCTTACACACTCTCTCCGCACTCGGACTTTCGAGTGAGGACGCCTGCGTTAGTTATTGCATAGGCCTTCGCCTCGCACGTGCGTACACGTGCAACCGAACGTATAGAAGGAGAGAATTCTCTATTCTTCTCACACCATTCTTCTATCACTCACAAATAGTTCACGGTGTCATTGTTTATGTAAATAATTGCAGTTGCATGCGATCGTCTATCTCTGCGAAAGGGCAACACATCAATGCAGCCTTTTCTTTAGTGGACCTTGTCCTATGTCTGTTATAGGCTTTTTTTTTACGATCGACCTACACCTTGACCGTTTCTGCGCCGTCATTCTTTCGAAGGTTCGGTATTCTTTCGCCATAAACATCATCTAACATTTCATCAGAAGCCTCGGCTAGTCGACGTTTTTTACAGCCATACGAGGGCCGACACCACCCATAATATCCTGGAAAGTGTCCATACCTGTACTTAGCAGCTTTTTTAGCAAGATATTTACCACCTAGCTTTAAACAATATGGATGGCCCCGTCTGAACAACGAACGCAAAAATCCACCTAAACCCATACCGTCCCTTCCCTCTGCATTCTTGAACCCTGAAAGACTCCGTTCTCTTTCCCGATTATTATTAATTATCGGAGCTTCTTCTATATGGTACTTTAACACACTGCTGTCCATTCGTGAAAGGGTATCGGCTTTACCTTCTACATCTCTTATATAAATACAATCGAACTCATTGGGTCTTACTCAAGGGTAAGTAGTGTGCACATTAGGAACACTTATAACTCTTTTACCTTTAGGAAAAATGAACTACTACTTTAATCTTAAGATGCTTTTAGTATCCCTACGTACTGAATCGTCCCTATAATATCTTATACACACGATATTAAGGCCCATGTTACAACAAATTCATTGAAACTTCTCAGACAGGCAATGCATACTAGAGAATTGTAATCCGAAGTCACCGGAGTTCATGGTTTTGGGTGACATACCTCCATCGTTGTAATTACAATGCATTTAGAGCCTTTGAGACGGTTTATAGTATCTCGCGTATATTTTCGTATATATGTGCGTAACACAACTACGAAAACAAAACTGAAGGGCGGAAATACAATAAAATCTTATAGTCCATTCAAGCTTCATCCGTATCCTCAAAAGTATTTTGAGTATGTGACTATTAACACGTTTCTAATTCGTCTAACGGTTTATTACACAAGAACACTCAATCCTTTACTATAACTCACCTGCCTTGTCAAATTTCTCTTCTTGTTTACAATCTATAATCTCCCTCTGAGTTATCCGAGCTTCTATAGACGACCATTGAGTTACTATAACAATAATTTTCGATAGAAATTATCTGCCACCCTTTCTCTGCCTGTTTCGATGTGCGCTGCCGCCGCCACTTTATCTTTTTACAGTCACATTTTAGAGCCATATCTAATAGCAGTGCAACCAATATCTCACCGAGAAATAATGGTTAACAACGCCTAAATAGTGCTCAAGCATTTGACAAAGGTATCATAATTCTAATACCACATCGAGTAACTTCATTATTTACTTAAATTCTCTGCTTTGCTATACAGTTCCTCTATCGAAAGTTATTAGGGTTTCAAGATAATCTCTCTTCTAGCGTTATATCAGTTAGACTATCTAGGTGTTAATCGGCGGGATGTAGATCCCATCAGAAACAGCGTATCGATTGGCATCGACTTATTAGGAAATGATCTTCTCTCATTTCCTCTTCACTATCCAACGGTAAACTGATCACAATGTTTCTTAATTTCCTAGCATTTATATAACTGTAAACTTCATAGGGAACCTACCCATTGACAAATACCTGTTTTATTTTTACCTTCCCTTAGATTCCTACTATGTTTTCTATTTTTATACTCATGCACTCCTTAGGACAAATTTGTATTTCTTATTGTAATTTCTTGTTTATATGAACCCCGCTTTTATTTTTTCTCCGTGTAATCTCAAGATAGTATATCAATTTAACCTTGTTCTCTAGGGAATTCCTCTGATAGCAGTCTACTTTAAAAACCTTTCTCTAATGCTGCATACCCTTTTCGGAAATTTTCATCAGTCCTAGATACCCTTACATAATCTACTAATGGCCTGTGTTATCTTAATTTTTCCCTTTGGTTGATAGGCTACAAACGGTTTTTTGTCTTTACATCCTATATCGGGGTAAATTCTAACATTGGTATCTATATGAGAACCGATTATAAGAGTAACCGCCAAGTCCTGTACGTATACTCTATATACTTAAATGTATTCGTCTTCGTGAAATACCTATGCATTTTCTTTTATAGTCTTTTGTACTCTTTCAACTATTGCGGCTATATTAACTGAAAATGTGTTTACCCTATATCATACTCAGTAATTATTTCTTGAAACTCTTTACCTAAAATTTCTGTACCCTTATCTGTCCATATCATTTTGGGATATCCTGTTATCATTATTTATATTTCTCATTTTTGATTTAGTACAACTTGTCTTTGCAAAATTATCTTTTAAAACCTTTAACCATAAGTATTGGGATTTATACATCTATCACAAAAAGAACAATCCATCCCCTCCTTCCAGTTTCACAACAAAATACTTAAATTTATCCACCTGATGCAATTCAATTCTCTCCAACATTATTTTTATTTCTTCTCTTTCTCTGGCTATTTTCATTACTTATTTCTTTTCTGTACTTATTTTCATATCCATTTCTCTAATTTGGGTGTTGCCACCAGTCATCACATCCTGCGCTATCTAAATGATGGGCAGTAATTAAGTTTTTTCCGGTTTGTATGCAAATCTTTCTGTTCGATTGAGTGGGTTATCAAATGCACAGATAGACAATAAGAGGTCATTGCTTCTCCATATTTTTGCACGATTTTTTCAATTGCTCTATTTACTCTAATTTGTAGTGCACGTATTTAGAGGCAGCCTGTAGAGTAACAAACCTCAGTGGTGACCGTAACACTATATCGGCTGTTTCACACCATTTATCACACCCTCATTAATTCGTGATCTCAAGCTCTCCTCTGCTCTTTATTATTCACTCACTGTATTCAACATATTTATAAACATAGATATCTTCCTTTATTATTGGAAGAGATTAATTTTAACAATATATTCTCTAGTATATTCTTATATATGAGTATATCTGTTGGTATCTTATATTATTATCACAGAGATCATTATATACACATGTTTTTAATATTTACAACTCGCTATTCTGATTATAGCTGTGCGCTAGTACAGAAAAGAGTTAATTAATCCTACGGAGTCAAATATAAATGGCTCAAATATCTGCCCTCTAACTATTACCTTATTACTATCGGAGGGTGATATATATATTATTTATTCTAAATTAGTATAATATTATAGTATAATATTAATGTATATTATGGTATATTTATATTATAGTTTGATGCTCTATATGTATTATAATATATATTATATATAATATATATATTATAAGATATATATATATGTTCAATAATTTTAAATTACAAATAATACAGAACAATAAAAAAAAATCATAAATAAGATAATCAGCACTGCTAATTGCCATTTGGGATACTTTAGTATGGGATTTTTTCTTATTGCGGCTCGCCCTCTTGAACGTAATGACCTCTATTTATCAACTTTGATCTACCGACTGCAAGCCAAGAAGTACCTGATAACACAGGAACTTGGTGTCCGATGCTTAGGCGTCAAATGACTCATAGTTTTAATTCTCAGATCCGCATATCCTGTTTATTACATTTGGAGTTAATTTGCTTTCACTGGATAATATTAATTTAGTCTTGACGTGCTTGCGCTTTATGAACTCTTGTTCTCATCACTGGCATTTTGAGCTAGGTCCCTTCAAGTCCACGAGATGAGATCAACATTATGAGAATTGATACACATATATTTCGCTATCGATTATCTTCGTTTTTCTGATACCAAGGCAGCATCTTATTCTGATCTTTGACTGAGGAGATCACTCGCGATAAACGACCTTGATCTTTTCTAGACATTATCTATTAACCTAGTATAGCGAGTATCGTCTCCGTTTCTTACTCACTCTCCACTGTCTTTATTTCTTTTCCCTTTGTCTACACACTCACTGTCAGCTAAACACAATCGACGTCTCTACGACTCTATATACCGCACCTCATGTATAATGCCTCGTACACGGCATTGCACTTTTCTCTTAGTGAACTCTTTACTATAAATCTGTTTAATAATCTATCTCTACATATCTTGTCATAAGTTTTCGTTCACTATTTCTGACTAACCATCGCATTCACTTTTTTCAATCAATCGTTATACAAATCGGGATGTCATAAAGTGTTTATAGCAGTTCCTCTCTTCGAGAATATATATTTCTCTCTGTCTCACTCTCCATAGATCGTAATACAACAAAGGCGTTATTCATGAATCTCAACGGTCACATCTTTAGTGCACTCAAGTAGTATTTAATAATCCGATCGATGCTGCCTGAATGTCTGATTTGATGTGCTGTTCGAACTGTCGCGTTCGGTTATTGCTGAGTATTGCTACTGAAGGGTTGAGTTAAGCTTGCTGTTTGCTTTGCTTGTTAGTTGTTGTTTGTTAGTTCGACTACGTGTTTCTTTGGTTCGTTTGTTCGTTTATGTTGTTTTGCATGTTTGTTTTATTTGATTGCACGTGACAGTGTTCTCTGAGTGCTCTGTACCCGTTATTATTAGCTTCTCATACATGTTTGCTGTTCGTGTTATTTCCTACCTGAACAGAGCTAATTCTTTCATTCTATGTTTGATGTCTGGAGTGCTCACGTGGGTCTATTACTCAAAGGGCTATAATCGTAACAGTTCCAAGCACACGGCAGATGCACACAGCTCTTTCTTCTCTTCCTCTGTACTAAGCTTTCTTCTCTTTTATTATCTTCCATTTATATGCTCTCTTGCTCTGGGCAGCTCTTAACAGGTTTATCTCAATTTTTCTCTACTATTATTTGGTATCCAGCTCGGACATTTCTCCTTTTTATCTCCCGCTCCTCTCACTTTTTTGCTGTTCTCACAATGTCTCCTTATTAATCCTATCTCCGGTCTTTCCTCGGTGTTTTGTATTAAATCTTTCTCCTCGATAACCCAATAACTTGTAATATACAATCACCCTCTCCTTCCCATTTCCTGAAGTTCTTATTAACGGGATGATACATCTGTTTCCTGCCTGTTGCATTACAAAAGGAATATTAGGCTATACTTCAGCTGATACATTGGTATAAATTTTTCATCTTCACAGGACCATTTACGGTTTTTCAGAAAGTTTTATCCTAGGGGTGTTAAATGATTCAGTTTCTCTCTAATATAGAAGGTAATCAATATACATACTAGAATCATCTACCGCTGAGGCAAGTGATAGATCGAACCTGCTGCCTTGTCTCAATACTGGAGGTAATTGATTGCTGTGCACGGAGATAATCAGCACACGATCTCTGTTAACTTAGGATGAGCTCACCAGAGTACAGACTAGCTCACTAGGTCATAGAGAAGACATTCTTTTATATTATACTGACTCTTTTATTAAACTCTTTACTCGCTTGAGAGGTGAACTTATTGAGTGATAGCCACTAAACATGACTCTAGATCATTATTATCATCATTCTTATTCCTAATCAAATTAAAATACTGCGTGTTTAAAGACACATCCCTCATTTACTTATTCTGATGAAGATATTCTGTGTTATAAATAATACTGTGATGTTTAAAATGATGCGAGTACCTGTGAATATGAGATCTGAGGAGCTTATAGCCTCAATTTCAAATTATTTAATGCTCAATAATCATCAGGTTATAGAAATTATATTATTATGACCCTGGTAAACATTTAGAAGAGCTTTTTTATCATATAACCTACTTCTATATAGAATTCTTGATTTACAATAATATCTTTGTAGTCCTTTATACATAATTTTCTTGGTAAATAATACATAACTGTAACACCATGTGTTTTTAACAGGCCTTTCTTAGGCTCGATAATTATCGACTCTATATATCTTTTAATATTGATTTAATAACAAGAAGGTTTTCCGCAATCCTTGTATAGTGATACCAGTATCTCAACATAGACATAGTATAGCAGGAGCCCGGTAAACAATAAATTTACTACCGTCCATTCTAATTCTGATACCTTGCATCATAAATGAATTAAGAAAAAGTTTTTGCATTTATGTTATAACATTAACCTGCTAGAAGAATTGCTTATACGGCTAGTATATCAAGGTATAGTTCGACTTTCGTATCCAGAACATTCTAACTGTCTGATCGTCTTCTCACAGCTACCCACTTGAATCATCACTTGTTCAGATAGTGAGTTCTTCATCTCGTAGCTCTTATGTTCAAATCTGCTTTCAATACATAAAATCGAGACTGTTCTATCATACCTTCTGCGGTCCTCTGATCAACTAACTTCCATCTTCTAGGCAGTCTTTATAAGGAGAATCGAAATTAACCAACACACTACATTCCTTTGCGAATCTCTTCCTAATTGAAAAATCACGAAAAAGATACAGAATCAGGGTTCTCATAAACATGATGCTACCATTACGAGGCTACCATGTACTAACCTAGTTGGTACATTAAGGCTCCTATGTACATTTATATAAGAATCATACTCCATAACACTACAACGAATATAAGGTTGCCTAAATACTCTACTGCTCATATCACGGGCTCATTCAGGTCATCCTATGGGGTATTCTACAACGCTGAAAAACTCTCATTGCCGCGAGGGCAATCTCCTCTAGGGGCGCTTCCGTTTAATCAAATAAAGCCCGAGTCATTCGAAGCCATATGCAGAAAAGTATAGCTATTGACGCTTATAGTTATTCATTTTAATCTCTGTTGGTAATTTTTGATTTATTTCTGCGCGAGTGCGGTAAATGGTTTGTTTGGATTCGAGGCGTTGATGTATATAGCCGATATTGCTTCATTTGCTCTCTTTCGATTTAGGGTCGATGTAGCCGCACTGATATTACTCACTTCTTTAAAAGGGCTGACAGGCTGTATAGCCTGAGCCATTAGCTAAAACGCCGATCATCATAAAACTATAATATCACCACGGTTGTCTCATTATGTTCTAGTAATTACTCACAACTTAGATTATTTTTTTTTTCAAAATCTCCTAGTCAAAATTTATATTATCCTGTCATTTTGATTTATCTTTCCGTATTCTCATAATACAATCTCGTATGAATAAATTTATTTAATCTCTTCTCATATGTTCATAGTGATATTGTGATATGATATCGTGGGTCACATATTTGTCATCTCTACTGAGAGGTATCCTCTCTCTCTGATGGACCTAAACAGACCTTTATCCCTATTATAATACTATTTGTAGAACATATGCTCGAAATGCCTATTCTTGTCAAGATGATTCTCTCCTGATCTTAATCAATACAAGCTTCTTGGGTCGACAAATCCTGGCGTGTGGTATCAACTCATCAGTTCAAAGAGGATTAATCCACAATTTTAATATGAGGTGAACGTTCTGTGATTTGTTCGCCTACTCGCACATTCATTCACTAATTGTAATTCTTCATCGGCGACATTCTGCCTCCTAAGTGGACTCACTGATCTCCTGTACACCTCCTCATCTCCCCCCCATTTCGCACCTCTTCACGCTCGCTTCAAAGACTTTTACATAACACTCGGTGTGAAGATATTTCCTTCTCGCACTCATTTACCATGGCATCCTTGTACTCTACTACCTCTTTAACTCAAGACAAATCCACAAATGCATATGAATGCATAATATTTTATGTTGATATGTCTCGGGTTGACATGTTCCGATCTCTCAATACTCATAGGCTAAAGACGCATTCACCTCATTAGTATACTTTTCTTGTTTCCCTCCACATCTTCTTCTCTATGCACATTACACTATGCTCACAATAACCACTGTGATCGAACAACATGTATTTCCTCAGTATTTTTACTTGCCACATCTCTTTATCTTTGTTATACATATTGTTATCCTTCGCATTGTTCGACAAAGTAAACATGATAATAAACATTTCATAGCGTTGTTCACAAGTTAGTGGACACCTACGAGGAGATTATAACTCAGACACACTAATTTTGTCTATTTGATTGACAATGTATCACGGGATACCTAAGCGTGCTCTTACATCGAGAGTCATGTACACCAATGAATCGAGTGTACCAGGTGGTATCTTTCTTCATACTCAAACTTCCTTTCTTTATTTTTTTAATTTCTCAATTTTTACTTCGCTAAATTATTTATTCTTTATATTCTTTAAATATTTCCAAAGCTTCACTTTTATTCCTCTTTCTCACTGATTTTACCTTAATATAGTATTAATATATATATATATATAGATAACTATATATATAATACCTATATTTATATATATATATATAATATATAATACTCTATATTATACTATATTATAATATTATTTCTTTGATGTATATATATATTAGTTATATATATACTTTACATTATATATTCTGTCAGATGAAATTGGATACCAGATCATCTGGTCTATCTTACAACACTTCCCCCGAGAGTTTTCCAAGCAATGCGATTATGTTATAGTCTTGTATTAAGAAAAGAAAATTATTTGTTCTTAAGTTTCCTTTAGTACTCTTTCGGTGTGCCGTTATAGATTCTTAATTTCTTTGTACTTTCTCTATCACGTCACTGTACCATTTCTATAATATATTAACCTATAGTAATCAGTATTCAATCCTGTTGTTTACGAGTGTAACCATGCATTGTGCCATGGAATTAATCAGAATCTATATTCTAAGATCTAATATTATGAAAAATAAGGGCTATAAATAAACTGTAATTATGAGTCCATTATATTTAGAGTACACTGCTATATCGAGTCGATATCTGAACTACATATTGAAATGGTTACTAAATAGCATAAGGACAAAAATCGTATTATGAGTATAACGAGACTAGATTCGATTTATATGACGTCAAATTTTACAGGTCCAAAGATAAGACATTGAAATAATCAAGGATTTGTCTCGTGATCATTTCCTTTATATCGCTCATCTATATACAAATTTAATGTATCGTCGATTAGATTTTAGTATTCTTATAATATATATGATTAGTCAGGTGAACTAAATTTAGAAATATAAGACGTCGCCTGCAGGAAGTAATTTTAATATTTTGGAATATAAATAAAAAAATTAAGTTGAGAACAGGACAAACGATCTGGCAAGCGGAACGCCGCGAGAGGTTCCTTACGGTTACATATGTATCGACACACGCGGTCTGCTGCGGCTTACACACACTGTCTTCTTGTCAGTAGAGTTTATACGAGCATTGCGAGGGCGGTCTCACATCTCTCGTGGAGTAGGAGTCTGGCCTTCAGGTGTCTGCAGCGCGGAGTCGGGGGAGCGCGCGAGAGCCCTCCTGTTATGAGCGGTGCGGGGAAGTATGCCATACTTGTGGATGTTTCATTTCATCTCAACGGTCTCGGTTCGTGTGTACACGCTGCACCTTGTGCATTCTGAGAGTGTGATGAGAGTACCTGGGTGGATGCTTGATGACGCTAAATTTCAGGCGATTCTCATAATTTTTGGTCTCTACTCAATCTATCCTACTATTAGTTCTCAAATCTAACTATCCTTATTATAATTAAAGTATTATTTATTATTTATTAACAAAATATAATATATATTTGTATTTATAATTAATTATAACATAAATATATTATTATATAAATATCGATATACTACCTTCCCACCGCACCGGAGCCAGCACCCGTGCAGCTGGTCCACTACTAACTCCTCTATGGAGGAGCATTGATTATCATCTCTGACATATTACCTTTATTCCTACTATTCCTAATTATCGAAACATCTTCATATTTTTTTTAGATCAATATCCGTCTCGCGCTACGCATATTATATGAGTCTTTCCTTGTTTGTTTGTGAAATAAATATAATTTTAAAAAGATTATCGTTTTTTTTTAATTGTGATATTAATGATTTTTACTATGTTTTTTGTTATGCATTTGTTTTTTGCAACACTCTCTCCGTACTCAACCTATAAAACGTGCTTTTGCTAGCATATATGGCGGTGGTAAGACAATTCATTTTTGTTTGAATTATTAATTGATTATATTGCATGTTCTCCCAAGACTACCTTAACTATGATAAGGTAGCGGGCGTGAGGGGCCGAGTAAACGAGCTTCATCCTCAGGACTTCTACCCCCTTCTCCAATTTCGAACTCTTAATCTTGTTATAATTCACAACACCATAATACGAGGAAAGGCCAAATTGGGAGTTGTTAAAAAAAGAGAGAGAGATGGAAATGGTTTCAATCGTCTCCGACTGTTTATCATAAATGGCACGGGGGTCAGGGCATCACGGCACGCGGTGCGGGGTGGTGAGCCTCATCCTCTAGAATCTCACATACCAAGTCTTTCTAGAAATTCAAACTCTGAACCTCTCACCAATTTCCATGTCAATTACGACACTCCTTTTAACTGGTGGTGGGTGTGTGCTCCTCTCCTCATCAGTTAGTGGGGAAACCCTCTTCACGCGAATTCGTGTACAACGAGTACACACACATTTAACATGTGTGTATATCTTTCGAAAAAAATGTTGCAACAAGCTACAAACTGTAAAAATCATTTTCAACATTTTCATTTTCACGAATATAATCCTCTTCTTATAAATTCTACTTCATCTCATCAAAAAAGGGAGACAATATATTAGCTCGCACCAACAGTAATCGAGTTGAAGGATTTATAAAAATTTATGCGGGATATCGTAATTTTATATTAGGTAATATATCTTTATATAGAACCGTGAATTGCGGGAAACATGACACACGTATCTATATATATATATATATATATATATATATACTAGCTCGTGAGAAAGGCTCAAATATTCGGTAGTTGTACGGTAAAATAAATTTCTATTATACTAAGGAATCGTTTTTTTCAGATATCATCAGATTCGTGAATTTCCTTTTCGAATCGAAATCATCGATGTATAATAATAATTATAATAATAATAATTTAATTAAATAATAACTAGTAATAGTTATATATATGCTGCTCAAGCGAAAAAAACTACACGGCTCTCACTCGTTTCTGTAGAACAGACGGCAACACAGAGCATCCTTCAGTATGTCTTCATATTTGGAAACCCTAAACATCCGATATATAAGAATCACATATTATCAAGACACATATCGTTTTAATTGAATGAACATGATAGTTTTACGTTTCGACGGTTCCTACTAATCGAGACCTTCGTACCCCACGTCAGTAACCATAAAATGAAGTTAAGCCTACCAAAAGAATCACTTTAGACAGATTTCCTACCTAAAATTGAGCGGTGATAACCAAAACACCATGATGTTAATCCAATATACGGTACAAGAGACAATGATCATTTGAAATTTTACAGCGGATGGAGCTCCGCGCCTCTTCTCTCTTCTCTTTATTATTCTCTACCATATTTTAAAAGATCACACTCCTGTTATTTAACATGGTACTGAATTATTTTGGTGATTAAGAATCAAAATTTAAAAAACGGGGCTTCGGACAAATTAAAATTATTTATTGTGGATATAAAAAATGATTCCAACATCTGATTCAAGTTTTTATCTTTGGACCGAAAGATTTTTAACTGTTAATGTAACTGCTCGTTAGCTCAGCGATAGAGCGTTGCTATTTGCACCCAGCAAAGGTAGCAGGTTCGACTCTTGTGCGGGCTAATTTTATTTTATTTTTTTATTTTAATTATTAATAACTGATTAATCAATAGCAATGCTTTGAACTCGGACAACAGAATTGTCATAGGAATAATGAAATGGAAGGAAAGGAAGAAACCAAGGATGTTTACGAAGGAAAGATACAAAACTGGAAAACTGAATGATAGATTAATAAGTGACAGATTTGATGAAGCTTTCAAAGAAAGTAGAGAAGGGGAGATAATAACAGGAGAAACGGTGGATGAAAGGTGGAAGATATTTAAAGATAACATGGAGAGTACGGCAAGAGAAGTATTGGGAATAAAGAAAATAAGAAAGGGGTAGAAGAAAAGAACGGCATGGTGAAATGACGATGTAAAGACAACCATAGTCAACAAAAACAAAAAGTATAGATCCTGGATGAGGAGGAAAACTGAAGAAAGTAGATTAATGTACGTCAAAGCTAGAAACAATGAAAAACAAATAAAGAAATTGAGTAAAAGACAAAAATGGGAGGTTATTGGAGTGGAACTAAAAGAAGATGTGAGGGAAACAAGAAAGCTTATATATGGCTTAGCCAGAGGTATGAGAGTCAGGAAAGTAAAAGAAACACATAATAATGAATAAAGGTGGTGATGTTTTGATTGAGGAGAGAGAGGTGATGGAAAGGTGGAAGGAATATTTCAAAGAGTTATTAACTTTGAAGATGTTGAAGGGGGGGGGGAGATGGATGGAGGTGTAGAACGAGAGTAAGATTTGGAGGAGATGGAAGAAATAACAATAGAAGAGGTCAGAGTCGCAATCAAGACGCTAAAAATGTGGATAAACCCTGGAACTGATGAGCTGAGCAAGAAGCTGTATAAGACAGGAGAGATAATTGAAAGATGGATTCACGAATTGTTAAATTAAATGTGGGTCAGAGAGAGTGTACCGTCTGATTAGGGAGAAGCAATAATATGCCCAATATAATAGAAGGGAGATAGAAGGAAATGTGATAATCATAGAGGAATAAAATACAGAAAAAACAGAAGTAAGGAAAATTGCCAGAGAAATTGAAGAAAAAAATATAATGCTGGAGGGAAATGAATTGCAGCAGGTGGATAAATTTAAGAATATGGGTGTGGCATTGGAAGGTGGAGTGGAATGGAGGAAGAGCTAATGAGAGAATGAAGAAGTTAGCTATAAAACGTGGAATCACTATACCCGATACTGAGGGAAAAATCAATACCAACAGAGATTAAAATGATAATATATAGGTCAATGCTATGACTTTTGCTGGCATATGGCTTCGAATGATGGTGGGCATTGATTACGGCGCAGTAGAGGAGATTGGATGCGGCAGATGAGAGTTTTCAGAGTGATCATAGGAGTGACACTGAGGTATAGAACAATAAGTGATGCAATGATACGAGAGTTGAGGATAGAATCAATAAATGAAAAGGTCCAACGAGATCAGCTGAGATGAATGGTACCGACATGTTAAGAGAATGGGTGTAAGGGGAGATGTCGAAAAGAATGATGGAGTGGAGACCTATAGATTGAAGACTGGTGGGCAGACCGAGAAGAAGATGGATCGATGACGTGGGCGAGGCCATGAGAGCAAGAGAAACGACGATCGAAGAGGTCAAGGTGAGAAGAACATCGACAGAAAAGTGTTCTGTAGAAGCGACACCTGAAAAACCCTTTGGGATCTTCTAGAGGGAATGGTGAGTAAGGTGAATAATATATATATATATATATATATATATATATATATATATATATATATATATATATATATATATATATATAATATATATATATAATATATATATAAGAGAGTGTCTAATATATATATATATATATAATATATATATATATATATATATTATATTATATATATATATAAGGTCATTAAGGTAACTGCTCGTATACAGCGGTAGAAGCGTTGCTATCTAGACCGAGCAAAGGTAACAGGGTTTTCGACTCCTGTACGGGCTATCTTTTTTTTAATTTTAATTATTAAAAACTGATTAATCAATAGTAATTCTTTGGACACAGGCCACAGAATGGTAATAAGAATTTTGAAATGGAAGGGAAGGGAGAAACCAAGATGTTTACGAAGGAAAGATACAAAACAGAAAAACTGAATGACAGATTAACAAGAGAGAGATTTGATGAAGCTATCAAAGAAAGGAGAGAACGGGAGATAATAACAGGAGAAACGGTGGATGAAAAGTGGAAGATATTTAAGGATAACCTGGAGAGTACGACAAGAGAAATATTGGGAATAAAGAAAGTAGGAAAGGGGAAGAAGAAAAGAGCGGCATGGTGGAATGACGAAGTATAGAGCGCCATATCCAACAAAAACAAAAAGAAAATACCTTTAATGAGGAGGAAAAATGAAGAAAACAGATTAATATACGGGGAAGCTAGAAACAATGCAGAACAAATAAAAAATTGGGTAAAAGACAAACATGGAAGGATATTGGAGTGGAACTAAAAGAAGATGTGAGGGGAACAAGAAAGCTTATATATGGCTTAGCCAGAGGTATGAGAGTCAGGAAGGAACCAGAAACACATATAATAATGAATAAAGATGGTGAGGTTGAGATTGATAAGAGAGAGGTGATGGAAAGGTGGAAGGAATATTTCGAAGAGTTGTTGAACTTTGAAGATGTTGAAGGGGGTAGATGGATGGAGGTGTGAAAGTGAGAAGACGACTTGGAGGAGTAAATGAAATACAATGGAAAAGAGGTCAGAGAAGCATCAGTAGAGGCTAAATGAGGGCGAAGAGCCCTGGGACTGATGAGCTGATGGGATTCGGTATAAGACAAGAGAGGGAATTGAAGGAGGATACACGAACCTTGTTACATTGATGTGAGTCAGAGAGAATGTACGGCCGGAGTATGGGTAAGAAGTAATCAATAATGCCTATATATATAGAAGGAGAACGAAGGAAATGTGATAATCCAAGAGGAATAACCTTGCTAAATGTGGCCAGTAAAATCTATGAAAGAGTATTAGTGAGCAAGAATAAGGCAACAAAGTTTGATAATAACATGGAAGACTCGGCAGTGTTGTTTTTCAGGGTCGGGAAAAGCACAACAGGACCCATCTACATTATAAGGAACACTGTTAATAGATAAAAACGATAGGCTGGAATAGGAGTGAGATTGGCATTTAATTATAGACTAGATAAAGCTTTTTGACAAAGTAAACATGAGAAACAGCCTGTGGAAATCATGAAGAGCCGGAATATGGGATATCGCAGAAACTTATAAGAGCAATAAAAAGTACATTTTAGAGTGGTCTTAGAAATATGATAGGAGCAGATATATAAAAAAAGAGAGATGATTTGAGGTAAATATGGGAAGTGAAACAGGGTAGTGTCTTGTCACCACGCTGTTTTGTAATCTACATGGACTATAATCTATAAAAGAAAAATGCTAAATAATATGGAGAGTCATACTATGCTATATGCCAGATGATGCAACCATCCATACAGAAGAGGAACTATATAACCTGCATGGATTGGAGGACAGTGGAACACCCAAATGAAGAGAAAATGGATATGAAATAAGTAAGAAAGGAAATAGTAATGAAAATGCTGCTGAGAAAAAGAAGAAATAACAATAATGGAGAGAATTGAATTTCATCAGGTGGATAAATTAAAGTATTTGGTGTGATTGGAATGAGGGGAATAGAATGGAGAAGAGCTATGACAGAATTGAAAAAGTTTCGCAAAAACGTGGGAATCCCTATACCCATACTGAGGGAAAAATCAATACCAACAGAGCTTGAAAATGATAATAACTAGGGTCAATGGCTAGACTTTGTTTGACATTAATGGCTTCCCGAATGTTGGGCACTGACTTACGGTGGCAGAAGAAGGAGATTCGGAGGTGAACAGATAGGACGAGTTTGCGAGTGATCATTGGAGTGACGCTGAGGATGAAGAATACAGTGATGCAATAAGACGTAGAGTTGACAATAGAAAAATAACATGAACAGAGACCAACGAAATCAATTGATATTGTACGACATATTAAGTGGATGGGCGTGGAGAAAGGCGCAAGAAGAATGATGCGAGTGGAGACCTGCAACGAAGGCCGGTGTAGCAGGCCGGGAAGAAGATGGGTGAATGACGTGGGCGGGCCATGGGAACAAGAGGAACGACGTCGAAGAGGTTGAGGAGAGAAGAACATACCACTGAAAGAAATGTCTGGTGCTGGAGAGTGTCTGTAGAGGCGAACACCTGAGAGATCCTTTTGGATGCTACGAGGGGACTGGTTAGTAAGGTGAATAATATACCTATATCATATATAATAAATATATATATTATATATATATATATATATATATATATATAATATAATATATATATATATATAAATATATAATATATATATATATATATATATATATAATATATATATCTATAATATATATATAATATATATTATATTATATATATATATTATTCTTATTTTAAGCTATTATGGTAACTGCTCGTTAGCTCAGCGGTAGAGCGTTGCTATCTAGACCGAGCAAAGGTAACAGGTTCGACTCCTGTACGGGGTATTTTTTTTTTAAATTTTAATTATTAATATACTGATTAATCAATAAGCAATTCTTTGGAAATAGACACAGAAATGGTCATGATCGGCAATATATGAATTGGACAGGAAAGAAGAACCAAAGAATGTTTACGAAGGAGAGATACTAAACAGAAAAACTAATGATATATTAATATGATAGATTTGATGAAGCTATCAAAGAAAGGAGAGAACGGGAGATAATAACAGGAGAAACGGTGGATGAAAGTGGAAGATATTTAAGGATAACATAGAGAGTACGGCAAGGGAAGCATTGAGAACAAAGAAAGTGGGAAAGGGAAGAAGAAAAGAACTGCATGGTGAAATGACGAAATAAAGACAGCCATAGAAAACAAAAAAAAAAGTATAGACTCTGGATGAGGAGGAAAACTGAAGAAAACAGATTAATATTCCGTGAAAGCTAAAACAATGCAGAACCACTAAAGAAATTAGTAAATAGTACACATGGGCAGGATATTGGAATTTAACTAAAAGAAGATATGAGGGAAACAAGAAAGCATATATATGGCTTAGCCAGAGGTATGAGAGTCAGGTTGGAACCAGAAACACGTAATATGGAATGATGGATGGTGTGGTTTTGATTGTGGAAGGAAGGTATTGGAAAAATGGAAGGAATATTTCGGAGAGTTGTTGAACTTTGAGGATGTGGAACGGGGGAATGGATGGAAGGTGTGGAACGAGAAGAAAACTTGGAGGAAGATGGAAGATATAACAATGGAAGAGTTTTCAGCAGCAGTAATCAAGACGCATAAAAGATTGGTGGAAGAGCCTGGTCTGATAACTGAGTTGGAGCTGTATACGACAGGTAGAGGGGAGTTGTAAGGATGGATTCACGACTGTTAGAGTGAAACTGTGGGTCAGTAGAGGTGTACTCTTGGACAGCAAGAGCAAAATGGCACTATGCCCTATATAAGATTAACATGTGACAGAAATTGTTGATAATTGTTTCAGAGTAGATCGTTTTTCTACATGATAACAACTCAATAAGATGAATGAAACACCAAGAATAAATGGAATTATTTTATACTATAAAATATAACACTCATAATACATAATGCGTGAGTGTATCAAGAATCTCCCATAAAAAAACATCATAAAAAATAACTGACAATGATACATTTATAAATACGGCCATGTTGCCAGAATTCTTTCTATTGGCATAGTAGCCAGAAAAATATTTAAAATATATTAAAATATAATTTTTTATTAAATAAACAATATTCTTCAACACTCTCCCTTATTGTTTTCTTCTGTAAAGGGGTTAATCCATTCCAATTTTTCTGTTCCAGCTCATTAATCTTGGTTGATGTTTGAGGCTTTTGAGTCCATCTGCAAGTTGATTCTCACTGCTAATCTTGAGTACTTCTATTTCATCCATTTTGAACTTTTTTCTAATGAAGAAATGGCGTACTTTTATATGCTTAGTCCTTTTGTGAAATTATGGATTCTTACTGAGTTTAATAGCTGCTTCATTGTCAATCCAAAGAGTAGGTTTCTTGAAGACTTCTGTAATTTCTTCCAATAGTTGATGAAGCCACACAATTTCCTTTGTTGCTTCACTTGCTGCCATAATTTCAGCTTCAGTTGTTGAAATAGCAACTGAACTCTGCTTTTGACTACTCCATGAAATTGCTCCTCCAGCATATATACAAACAATTCCAGTTGTTGAATGCCCTGTTCTCAAATTCCCAGCATGATCTGCATCACTGTACTCTTCCAGATGATCTTGTTCAGAATCACATTTATAAATAATACCTTTCTCTTGTGTACCCTTCAAGTATCTGAACACTCTTTTAACTTTTGTAACATCTTCTATTGATGGATTTTCTATATCTTCTGGCAAGATAATTAACAGCAAATGCAATATCTGGTCTTGTTGCTGTTGCTAGATATATAGAAGAGCTCCTACAGCTGATCTGTAAGTGAAACTCTCCCTGGCTTCAATGTCATGTGTAACATTATCCTTTAAAATAGGTGTTGACACTGCATTGCAATTTTCCATTACCAATCCTTTAGTATTCTTCTTTAGTATAGCATTGAATTGACTTAATTTTCTTTGAACCAGTCATTTCTCGATTCAAATCAATTTCCTAAAAAATTACTGTTGCGGTTTGTATCATATTTGAACGTACTTTTTTAATTCTTTCTAAAAACTTTCGTAATCAATGATACCTTACCTCTTGTTATAATTTTAGTACTATTCATTTTCCATATAATGACAAGTAGATTTTGTGTCATTCTGATTTTCTATGTAAAAGACAAGGGTCCAGCTATAACTTTTACCAAAATTAAGTTTTGAAAGAAAGTTTCCAAGTCTTTCATTCCAGCATCTTGGTGCTTGCTTAAGTCCATACAAACTGCGTTTTAATTTGCTTACTTTGGATGTCTCATCTTCAAAATCTGATAAATTTCCATAAAGGAATGCTGTTGAAACATCAAATTGTATTAAGGACATATTTTCTTTAGTTGCTACACTTATCAAAGTTCTTACAGTACTCTTATTTGCTACTGGACTGAATGTTTGCTCATAGTCAATTCCTTTATGTTGACTATACCCTTTTGCAACTAATCTTGCTTTATATTTGGGTCAACTGTCCCATCTGAATTCATTTTGATTTCATAAATTCCATTCGTTTTCTGTACGTTTTCTTCTTGGTGGTAACTAAACTAATTCCCAGGTATGCTTCTCTTCCAATGTATTCCAGTTCATTTTTTCATTGAATTGACCCATTTTTTCTTATGCTTACTCTGCATAGCTTCTTTATAATTTTCAGGTTCTTCCATATCTTCTAATAATAGATAAGTACTGTAGTCATCAAACCTTGATGGCTTTTTAATTACTGATCTGTCTCTTAATTGTTTTGTGCTTACTATTCTATCTTGTTCTTCTATTTCTGAATCAGATTCTATTTCTGTATCAGATTCTATTTCTGTATCAGATTCTGTTTCTGTATGTGATGAGTTCAACCTAATTATAGATGTACTGTCATCAGTTTCTGTATTTTCTCTATTTGATTCTTTCCTTTTAATTTCCTTTTTCTGATTCTATCTCATCTGATATTGAAGTTGAAAGTTTTTCTCTTTCAAATACCACATCTCTGCATCTAAACACAAAATTATTTTGCTTGATTCAGATATCTCTGTAGCTTCATCTCCATCAATAACCAATTATCACACTTGATTTTGCCTTTCGGGTCTATTTTCTCCTTTTTCCTGATCTGGAATCCCCCACTGCATGCTGTTCCGATTACACGTAGGATGCTTGATTCTGGGCCTTTCTTTCTATCAGATTTTCAAAAGGATTTTTCCCGATCAATCAGGTGGAATTTTCCAGTTCTATTTATGATATATGCTGCTGTGTTAATTAATTCTGCCCAACATTTCTATGGAAATTTTACTTTTGAATACATGAGTGATCTAGCCGCTTCAACTAGCGTTCTGTTTTGTTTTTTTTTTCCTCCTTTTTTTTTTGGAGTATACAGAGCCATTAACCTTTGTCTTACTCCATATTTATGTAAAAACTTTTTAACTAACTTATTATTAAATTCTAAGCCATTCTCACTTAAAAATTCTTCTTTCTCTTCTTCTCTTCTCTTCTCTTCCTTATACTTTTGCTTCTTCAAGTACTTGCTCTAATTTTTCTACAACTTCCAATTTTCTTTAATAAAATATACAAATCTCATTTTTGAAAAATTATCTTTGAAACATACAAAATATTTATAACCTGAGTTTGATAATACTTGAAATGGTCCACCAATTGCAAATACCTTGCTTAGTACTATTTGGTCTTTTTCCAAAATTCTGACGATGCATTTTTCCATTTATACATCCTATGCAGTTTCTATTACCAAGGTGAGTTTCAATATTTAGTTCTCTTTTGAT
>JABUQX010085786.1:0-7500 GCA_015478945.1 Trachelipus rathkii
GAGATTATTCGGGAATAATCATATTGGACCTACGAGAGACAGTCTTGATACGCATACATAAACAAGATCACTAACAACCTCGCCACAAAGTTTACCAAATCTTAAATTATCAGCAAAGCTTTTTATAACCCTAAGTTTCAAACATATCACTAATAGCTAACATAGTAATATCTAACAAAACATTTTTTCTAACAAAATTAGTATGACCTAACAGATATAAACCTGCTTAACTACGAATAAATGCTAACATTAACAAAGTAACCTACACGGTGTACACATCTCTATGAAATGTATAAAATACAATGCCATGCACGCATATGAAACCTAGTGTCATATCGGAAAGTTTTCTTCGAAGTCAACATTGTATTCCGCTCTTCGTTCAAATTTTAACTTAATTTAGTTTTTTTTAAGCTTAAACATTTACATTTCCTTTCCTGACTGTAACTATAATAATTTTTATATTTTTCCGCTGAACAATTTACTAAAGAAAATTTCAAAGTTATTATTTTATATAAAAATTTGTGTTTCTTTATTAAATTCATGAAAACTTTAAATATTTTATTAATAATTTGTGTTCTTACTGACCATAAAGCAGTAAAGCAGTAACGCGAACCACCATACCCATCCAACCATTCCCACATATACGTGATGCATTGATTTACTACTTCATGTCATATAAATAGCTTTATTTATAGTATTATAAACTTAAATATTGGATAAGCAACATAAAAATGTTCCCTGTAGAAAATATCAAAATATATTTTTAAGAAAAATTAAAAGTGTTTAATAAAAATTTAGTTTCTTTTAGTAAAATCATGAAAAAAAATTAAATAAAAAAAGTTTTAAAAATAAAATTTTAAAAATAAATAATTAAATTTTCATAAATAAATAAAAATAAAATGGTAAATGTAAATAAAAGTTTTAAAATAAATAAAAGATTCAAATAAAATGTAAATGTCGAGATATGTGTCTATTTGGAAAGAAATTTGAGTATACAAATTATTAAAGTAGTAATTTAAATGAAAATATATTTATTTTCTTATTTATTAAAAGTGTAAGGTCGAAGAGTAGAAATCGGAATACAATGCATTGCGTTCTGAAATAACGTCATAACTAGAATTCAATGTGAGTATCCTTCTCCCATACACATTTATAGGTATATTGTATAGTTGTTGTATTTATTATTATCGGTTTGATGGGTAGGCCAAACTCCATTCAGCTAAAAATACAGGTTGTGGACACGTATTCGACATAAATTTAATGACATAGGAAAGGGGGGGGGGGGGGGGGGGGAGGGGGGGGGGGGGGGGGGGGGGGGGGGGGTGCATGTACATACTCTTAACAAGTCAAAACATTTTATTATTATTAAGTTATAATTAATTATTTATTTTATAATATTATGTATATTAATTATTATTATTATTATTATTATTATTATTATTATTATTATTATTATTTTATTATTATTATTATTATTATTATTATTATTATTATTATTTTATTATATTATTATAATTATTATTTTATTATTATTATATTATTATTATATTTTTATTATTATTATTAATATATTATTATTATAATTATATTATTATATTAATATTATTATTATATTATTCATATATTATTAATTATATATTATTATTATTATTATATATATATTATATTATATAAATCATATCGATTCTTTTCATTATTATGAATTATTTTTATCATTTAGCTGTTAATCAATATTATTGTAAGACAAATGTTGCTGCCAATATATTTTATTATTATTATATTATATTATTATATATTATTATTAATTATATTATTATTATTATATTATTATTATTTATTATATGTATATTATTTTTATATATTATATTTTTATTGATAATTATATATTATTATATTATATTATTATTATTATTATTATATATTATTAAGTATTAGTATTATTTATTATATTATTAGTTATTATTATATATTATTATTATATAATTATATTATTAATATATATTATACTAATATTATAATTATTATTATATATATAATAATTATTATTATTATTATTATATATTATTATTATTATTTATTTTATATTATTATTATTATTATTAATTAATTCTTATTAATTATTATCATATTATTATTATTAATTATTATTATTATTATTATTATTATTATTTATTATATTATTTCTATATTATTATTATTATTATTATTATACATTATTATTATTATTATTATAATTTTATTATTATTATTATTATTTTATTATTATTATTATTATTATTATTATATTATTAATATTATTATATATTAATTATCATCCTTTTGCTTTTAAAATATTTATTATTATTATTATTATTATTATTATTATTATTATTATTATTATTATTATTATTATTATTATTATTATTATTATTATTATTATTATTATTATTATTATTATTATTATTATTATTATTATTATTATTATATTGTTATTATTATTATTAAATGTCCTTTTGCTTTTAATATATTTAAATTCAAAGAACATTATCTGTAAAGTAGTGAGTACCTTTTTCCGTACGTATTTAATTGAAAAAGATCATTAAGTAAAGTAAATTTTAATTTCTTTTCTTCTCAACATGAAAAAATCATCTTCTTTCCATCATAGATTATATGAAGTATAAAAAAAGATAAGAAATATTTCTTTTCATCTCTCATTATTCCATCCCTTATTTCCAACCAAATTATTTTCCGAAACTTTTGATTTGGCGCCTTATTTTTTAAGATTTGTAATGTTTTTTTTTATTATTTTTTATTTTTTTTTAAAGTAAATCAGTTCTATTGCCAGGACCTTAAAAAGGGAAATAAATGTAAATAAATAAAAATTCTCTATTTTTTTTAATACATTCGAACTTCGAAGAAAAAATTTATTTCATAAAAGGAATTCTTATCGTATCATTCCATTTTTTTTTACATCTTTTTCACCAGAAGTGAAAAGGAAATATATCTTGCAGAGAAACCACAACAATAATAATAAAAAATAAAATAAAATAATTTTTAATAACAATAATGATATTATTATTATTATTATTATTATTATTATTATTATTATTATTATTATTATTATTATTATTATTATTATTAATTATTATTATATATTATGATATTTTATTATTATTATTTATTATTATTATATAATAATATATTATTATTATTATTTTTGGTTTTTATTTTTATTTTTATTTTACTATTATTATTATTATTATTATTATTATTATTATTATTATTATTATTATTATTATTATTATTATTATTATTATTATTATTATTATTATTATTATTATTATTATTTTTATTTTTATTTTTATTATTATTATTATTAATTATATTTTTATAATTATATGTTTTTGATTGTATTATTATTATTAATTATTATATTATTATTAGTATATTATTATTATTATTAGATTATTATAATTATGTATATTATTATTATTATTTATATTATTATTATTAATTATTATTATTATTATTATTTTTATATTATTATATTATATAACATTATATTATTATTATATTTATTATTATATTATATTATTATTATTATATTATTATATTATTATTATTATTAGTTATTATTATTATTATTATGACTATTATTTATTTATTATGATTATTGTTATATATTATTTAATTATTATTATATTTATTATTATGTATTAGTATTAATTATATTATTATTATATTATATTATCTATGTATTATTTATTATTATTATATTATTATTAAATATTATATTATTATTATTATTATTTATTATTATTATATAATTGATTATTAATTATTATTATTATATGTTTTATAAGTATTATTATTATATTATTATTATTGATTATTATTATTTTATTAATATTATTATTATTATATTATTAATTATTATTATATAAATTAATTATTTATAATTTCCTATATTATGGTGTTATATAATAATAATTTTACTATTATTGATGATATTTTTATTATAATTATTACAGTGATTATTATTATTATTAATTATTATTATATTATTTATGTATTATATTATATTATATTATTATATATTATTATTATTATTATAATTATATATTATTTAGTATTATTATTATTATGTTAATTGAGTATTAGTTATTATTATTATTATTGCTATATTTCATTATTATTTTTATTATATTTATTGATTTTATTATATTAATTATATTATTATTATTATATGTTTATTATTTTATTATATTCTTATTATTATTATATTATTTATATTATTAAATTATTATTATTATTTTTATTAATATTATTATATATTATAGTATTTATTGATTATTATTATTTTATATTATATTATTATTACTATTATTATTATTGATTATTATGCTTATATAGGATTGTTCCATTTTGACGCTGGTATTAATTATTATGATGGATATCGCACAGAAAGATTGCCAGCTATATTGATTATATTATATATGATTATTATTAGATTTTATTATTATATTATTTAAGAAATACTAATTAGTTATTGGCAATATGATTATCATTATTAATATACATTTATTTGTAGCTTTGATTATTATAAGTATTATTATTATTATTATTAGTGTATTATTATTATTATTATGATTTATTATAGTATATTATTATTATATTATTATTATGAAATTAATTATTTTAAGGAGTAATTTGTATCAGCGTCAATTGTAAACATACGTTTTTACGCAGTTCTGTTAATTCTGTCTAAATAGTTGCTATTGTTCAAGAAATTTATTAAGGGCACTATTCGAGAAAATAAAAGATGTTAAAACTTTTAATATTATCCCAAATATTTTCGCCATTTACTTCCACAAAAATCAAAATTAACTATTATTTAAAATATGCAAACTTTAAAAATAATTTTGAAATATAAAAGAATTTAAAATATGATAATAATTTAAAAAAAATATATTTAAAGTAAGACTACTTACATCTTTTTCCAAGATGCAGACTATTCTCATGTTAGGTGAACCTGCAAAACACTCAATATTCAAAAAAAATCCGAACTCAGCATGGGCTCCCCTGATTGTCCGTAATTTTTCATATATTATTAGTTATTAGTATATTTATATAATTATTATCATACCCATCACTACTAATTATTATTAGTATTAGAATTATTTATTATTAAATTCTTTTATTTATATATTATTTATTATTATTATTATTTAATTATTATTATTATTAAATATTATTATTATTATTATTATTATTTTTATAATTATTATGTATTATTATATTATTAGTTATTAAGTATTATTATATATTATTATTATTATATTATTATATATATTAATTACTCTCACAAGATTACATTATTAGAACTAATAGCAATCAATAAATAAATTCATTTGACATTCTTTTTCAATCCCATAAACTTCACAATGGAAATACATACTATAAACTTAAAATACTTACACTGTTATTCATTTTAAATCTAACACTAAAGTTAAAAACTTAGATCTACTAGAAAAAGCCATTGCTACTTCTTCTAATGTTTCAGAAGATCTAGTGGACTAAGAAATGGAATCAAATGTGGTGTACGATTTTCATTGAGATCATAAGAGGCTGTAAGCCTCTACATCGGTAACACTATCTCTCAACTCCGTGGTCTCACAACATAGATACAGGCCGCCTAGGATCTTTGAGCACTTTAAAAACGAATCACGAAGCCCCCTAACGCCAATTTCGAATATCTATTTGACATTCTAGCACCGTGCAGGGAAAATTCCTTGGAAATTGAGCTGGCTGAGTCCCTCTTAATAAAAGGGCACAAGGGTTGTCGGCATTAAGTATAATGAAATGGAGAATTTTTTGAACATTTTTAGTTTTTGCCTAGATAGAGCTCTTCATTGCATAACTGTTATTATTTAAATTTAGATTTACGTCTTCTTCTTAATAGTTATTTTGTACTTTCATCATTATATTAAATAATATTTATTTTGTTCCATCAATTGTTAAATTAGTCAACTCGTCTCCCATGATGCCTGGAGTGGCCAGGCGAAATATTAGATTAAAAGTTCAGAAAGCGGTTGTTCTATTTTATTCTTGAATAGTCCTTAAAAAAATCAATCATGAAGCGGTTGATACCTTTAGGAAATTTGGGAAAGGCTGTAAATCTCACATATTATATAATTATTAATTATTAATATTATGTATTATTATTATTATTATTATTATTATTATTATTAATAATATTATTATTATTATATTATTATATTATATTATTATTATATTATTATATTAGTATTATTATATTATTTATTATATATTAATTCTATTATTATTATTATTATTATTATTATTGACATTGCATTTCTACTAAATCGCAAACGAAAGATAGATTTTAAGAGATATGAATCCGTTGAAGAAAAGGTAACTATACAACAACCTTCAAATAATAAAAGTCCTCCCCCTAACACTAAAATATACAATTATGATCTTACTCACAGCCATGAAATATTCTTCTATTTTTTCAGAAAGAGCTATGGAAAAGGAATGGTGAATCATGTGGTGTATCCATTTCATTGTAATAATAGATGGGCTGGGTAATGGCTCTTACATCGGGTATACCACTAATTCCATACCCCCGGTGTCTCACAACATAGGATACAGGCCAGTAAAGATCTTTGAGGAGTTTAAAAACGAACAGGAACCCAAACCCCAATCTCGATATTTTCTAATTTTGAACATTCTAACACCGTGCCAGGAATTCCTTGAATGCGCGCTGATCCTCTTAAATAAAAAGCAACATTAGCCGGTTACACATTAAGTATAGAAATGGAGAATTTTGAACATATTTTTAGTTGCTAGAGAGTCTCTTCATTGAATATTATTAGTTAAGGATTTATATTTACATTTGATTGTAAAAAAATTATTATTGATGAAACTGTTTTAGATAAATTAAATAATATTGATTTTGTTTCATCAATTGTTAAATAAGGCTGAACTCGCTCCGATGATGGCCTGAAAGTGGCAGGCGAAATTAGATTAAGTCAGAAAAGCGTTGTTCTATTTATTCTAGAATACTCCTAAGAAATCAAATCATGATAACCAACCGCCTCAGAATGGAAAAGGCTGTAAATCTCATATATAATATATTATTAATTATATTATTATTATTTATTATTATTATTATTATTATTTAATGGATATTATTTAATTGATATTATTAACATTACATTACTCAATTATTATTAGATTATTAGTATTATATTTATATTAATATTATTATTATTATTATATTATTATTATTATAATATAAAAGTATATATATATTAATAGTTAATAATAATCATTAATATTTATTATAATTTGTTATTATTATTTATTATTAATTAATTATGTATATTATTATTGGTTTATTATTATGTTATTATTATGTTATTATTTGATTATATATTATATTAATTATGTATATTATTACTATTATTATATTTATTATTATTATTGATTATTTTT
>JABUQX010085786.1:37500-42500 GCA_015478945.1 Trachelipus rathkii
GTTTTAACTTTCTGCCTTTACTGTTTTAAACTCATATATTTATTAACATTATGTTTTATTTTATATTAATATCTTTTATTATTTTATTATTATTATGTATTTTTATTATTATTTTATATTTTTATTTTATTTTATTATTAATTTTTATATTTTATTATTTATTATTTATTTTTATTATATATACTAGTTTATTCTACTTCATTCACTATGATACTTAAACACACATTCACTATGACACTTATACACACATTCACTATACCACTTACATTTACTCATAGACACTTACATCACTATGACACTACATTTACCATAGATACTTACATTTACACTTATACACACACCACACAGATTTACTTACACACGCAAATTTACTTACACCACACAAGATACTACACTCACACACAGATTACTTACACACGCAGATTTACTTACACATATAACGTATAATTTATATAAAAACATTTTATGTGTTTTACATAAACCACGTACATTTATATTACTCATTCAAAAATAACTAAAATTATTTCAAAGTTTCTTAAACTTCTATAAATAAATCAATTCATTATCTATTGAACAAAGGAAATAATTAAACTGTAAACATTTTTGTTTATAAATTTATAACTATCAAGTTTTAAAATAACTGTTTACTAAATTTATTGAAATTTTATTTAAAAAATATACTTTTAACATACTTAAAGCAAATAAATCAGTAAATCAGTCGAAAGGTCAGCCCCTAGCACCCCTCTACACCAAGCTATTGCAGCGTTATGTTCTATTGACTTACTGCTACATCATCTTTAGCCATGGAATAAGTATATAAATAACGAAATAAGTTCTTCTCTGCTAACATAAACCATTTATTTTATTTAAAATCTTTTTAAGTCTATTTAAAAATAAACAATATTCATACATTATATTATCGCTCATGTTAAACAAAAAGATATTCCAAAGTTTTTTAAATAATTCGATTTTCTATATAATTATTATTATCTATGTACATTGACAATTCCATCACGAGAAAACAGAACAACCCGCACTCCTTACAGATACGAACCTGACCTCTCTCTGTAAAATGTGTTGAAAAACTACTTCAGCCTAAAATTAGATAATCCTTTTTTTATCCCGGGGCGATTTAGGCCTAATTCCAGGTCAAAATATAGTTCAAAACTACCTTTTTCGTAAAATGTTGGTGCAATAACACGTTAGGTCGAAATTTAGTCAAAATTTAGATAAGCCTTTTTGTATCAGGGCTAATTTAAGCCTATTACCAGGTCAAAAGTAATTCCAGTATAGACAAGAATCGAAAATAAATGTTATTTATTATTATATAAATATATTTCAAACTGAAACATGCTGGATCGTTAAGACCTTAAAGCAGGTAAGAAGGAAATGTTTACTTTTCTTGTGAGTGGACGGAGTAAATCCTTATCTCTATAGACTTCGTATGTGATTGTCGAGAATTATTTTATCGCTTTTTTGGTTACGTATGTAAAAACATGTTTTTCATATCGTGAACCGGGCGCTCGTTTATTTAAACTCTAAACAGTTAATGTAAATATTTATTTAAAGAAAGTAAAAATAAGGATAATAAAAAAACTTTACTATATAATTAGAATTTTAATAATCATTATCTTAAATTAATTTATAAATATATATAT
Source organism: Trachelipus rathkii (assembly GCA_015478945.1). Classification (NCBI taxonomy): domain Eukaryota; kingdom Metazoa; phylum Arthropoda; class Malacostraca; order Isopoda; family Trachelipodidae; genus Trachelipus; species Trachelipus rathkii. Next base: position 39,159 of record JABUQX010085786.1, read on the forward strand.
ATAATAGATATAATATATATATATATATATATAATATATAATATATATAATATAATATAATATATATATATATATATAAATAATATAAGGCTAAAATTAAATATATACAATGATTTTATATAAGGTTCACATTAAATATAATACAGGAATATTATTATATATATAACACTTCCACATACATTTTACACATAATGTTTATGATTATTTTATATTAAAATTCTCTAAATCTTTGCAAATATTCCAATCATTTATATCATTATCGATGATATAGTTTCTGTCTCAGTAATACCTTCAGTTAACACATACGTAAAAAGTTCCCGCTCAGATATCATAGTATATTTTACATTCGGGGTCACCTGCATAAATACATTCTTGCCATGTTTTCTAAGTAGATAAATGAATTTCTGTACGTCTATAGAACTTAGGAAGCGATCGATGATGAGCGTAGGATCATCGATCACGGTTTTCTTAAATGCGTAGTATTCTTGGTATAACATGTAATGAATTACGGTTACGTAATTAGATAACACATATGTCTTCTTCATTTCAGCTGTATTAACATGCGCTTACGTACCTCTAACATATATTTCATCTGCGCTATGCCTGAAATGTAGAATCCAAATGATGTAGGTTCAAATACTGATGTTTCATTATTTCTCTCCCATAATCTAACTTCCAAACTGATTATGTTTTGATGTTTATAAAATGCTAGAGTAAGTTGCTTATTGCTGGTTTCTTCGCACAGGCTAATAACTGTTTCGGTCCAAGTTGTAAAGCTGAACTTGCGTTTAAAGTATTCTGTAAGCCACTTCTCAGTTGTATTACATATACAAAGTTAATTCATCTGGACTATGAAATACGCTTTGGGATTATAAACAGGGGTGATTGGTAGCCACCACTTGAAAATGTCAAATCCCATCGGGTTTTCTTTATATAGAGATGAAACCCTACTTCCTGGGATCTTGATTTCCCATGGACAATGTCCTGTATTGAGGTATACATGTTAAGGTGAATCATGATATACACTTAGTGAAAATAGAGCACTTTTATTACAAACCAGAGAACTTGTGCACCGCTTAAGAGCCAAAACGAGTATGATTTTAAAATGAGCTTGGATCTAAAACACGCATCCTCCAATATAATTTTCATCCAATCAGAGATAAGGTTCAGGATATGAAAAAACATGTTTTTACATACGTAAAACCAAAAAAGCTCTATTTTCACTAAGTGTATATCATGATTCACCTTAACATGTATACCTCAATACAAGACATTATCCAGTGGGAAATCAAGATCCCAGGAAGTAAGGTTTCATTCTTATATAAAAGAAAACCCGATGGATTTGAATTTTTCAGTGTGCTACCCAATCACCCTGTTATAATACCAAGCGTATTTTCATGAGTCCAGATGAATTACTTTGTATATGTAATCACACTGAAGAGTGGCTTACAGAATACTTTAAACCAAGTTCAGCTTTAAATTGGACCGAAACAGTTATTAGCCTGTGCGAAGAAACCCGCTATAAGCAACTTACTCTAGCATTTTATAAACATCAAAACATAATCAGTTTGGAAGTTAGATTATGGGAGAGAAATAATGAAACATCAGTATTTGAACCTACATCATTTGGATTCTACATTTCAGGCATAGCGCAGATGAAATATATGTTAGAGGTACGTAAGCGCATGTTAATACAGCTGAAGAAGACATATGTGTTATCTAATTACGTAACCGTAATTCATTACATGTTATACCAAGAATACTACGCATTTAAGAAAACCCTGATCGATGATCCTACGGTTATCATCGACCGCTTCCTAAGTTTTATAGACGTACAGAAATTCATTTATCTACTTAGAAAACTAATGCAAGAATGTAATATGCAGTGACCCCAATTGAGTAAATATATATGATATCTGCAGCGGGAACTTTAGTATGTGTTAAACGGAAGGTATTACTGAGACACGAAACCTATGATCGTCTGATAATGATATAAATATTGGCATATAGCAAAGATTTAGGGAATTTGAATATAAAAATAATCACCCTACATTATGTGGTAAAATTTATGTGGAAGTTATATAAATTAATATTCCTGTATTATATTTAATGTGAACCTTATATAAAATCATTGTATATATTTAATTTATAGGCCTACTATATATATATAATATATATAATAATATATATATATATAATATATATATATATAATAATATATAGATATATATATACTATATATATATATATATATATATATATATATATATATATATGATATATAAAACTGTAAGATAATGATTATTAAAATTCTAATTATATAGTAGTTTTTATTATCCCTATTTTTACTTTCTTAAATAATATTACATGTATGTAAGAGTTTTAAATAAACGAACCCCAGGCTCAGGATATGAAAAAAAACATGTTTTTACATATACGTAAAACCAAAAAAAGCGATAAAATAATTCTCGACCACTCACATACGAGTCATATAGAGATAAGGAATTACTCCGGCCCACTCACAAGAAAAGGAAACATTCCTTCTTACCTGCTTAAAGGCTCTTACCGATCCAGCATGTTTAAGTTTGAAAATATATATTTATAAAATAAAATAACATTCGGATTCTCGTTCTTGTCTATACTGGAATTACCTTTTTGACCTGGTATTAGGCTTAAAAATCAGCCTGGGATACAAAAAAGGCTTATCCTAAATTAAGACTAAATTTAGACCTAACTACGTATATGCAACCACATTTTACAGAAAAGTCAGTTTTGAAAATATATTTTGACTGGAATTAGGTCTAAACGCCCCGGATACAAAAAGGATATCCTAATTTTAGGCCTGAAGTAGTTATTAACACATGTTACAGAGAGAGGAGGTCAGTTTTCGTTTATCTGTAAGGAAGTGCCGGGTGTTGTGTTTCTCGTGATGAATTGTAATGAACATAGATAATAATAATAATAATAAAGAAAATCCGAATTATTTAAAAAAAACTTAAATATTTTTTAGTTAAACAATCGAGCGAAATAATATAAAGATAAGTGAATAATGTTATTTTTAAATAAGACTAAAAAAGATTTTAATAAAATAAATGTTATGTTAGCAAAGAGAAAACTTATTTTGTATTATATACTTATACATGGCTAAGATGATTGTAAAGCAGTAAAGTCAATAGAAACAAACGCTGCATTAGCTGGTTAGAGGGTGCTAGGGCTACCTTACTGATTTACTGATTTATTGCTTTAAGATATGTAAAAATATATTTTTTTAATAAAATTTCATAAATTAGTAAAAGTTATTTAAAACTTGATAGTTATAAATTTAATAAACAAAAAGTATTA
>JABUQX010085786.1:47500-48895 GCA_015478945.1 Trachelipus rathkii
TGGAGCAGACACAGTAGAGGATTCGTTGAGGAAACACCAGATGCCTGCGATGGATGAGCCCCGATTGGCTGTTTGTGGATCGTTGTTAGTGGATCCGTGAGATAAAAATAAGATGGAAGCGGGAAGTTGGCCCCACTGACGGCTGTAAGGACCTGACTGAGGGAGAGAATGTAAGATGTTAAGAAATAATACATATAATGCACCATTTCATGTGGTTCATGACCCATCAAACCCCTAATTTTAATATTATATATATATTGAGTATTATATATATTATAGAATAATTATTGATCTCAGTATTATCAACATATGTATATATAGTAAATTATAATTTAGATATCTAATTATGTAAGATCATATGATAAACCTATTATAAAAATATTTTGATATATAAAGATTATAAACGAAATAATAAGAGTATCTATATTATCTCGTTATTACTTAAATATATAAGCTATAAATACGTTTAATTTAAAATGTGAATAATAATTAAGGTAAACAAACCGCGATCAGCATCCGCCGATGTGCTTCAATCAAATACTTGTAAAATGAATTTCTTCGTGCATCTCGTCATCCGCTATCTCGCATATCCGTCATCATCTTTTAAGCAATAACCGCAACTATAAACCGTCATTCGCAAATCCGTCATATACAGGGTCAAAATGTTGACTATCCGTCCATCACATTAAAAGATAATAATATATAATTTATATATATTATATATATTATAGTATATATATATATATATAATATAAATATATTATATTAATATATAATATATTATTTATATATATTATATTTATTATCATATATACATTATATGAATATTAAAAATATGTATGATTAATAAATAATATAAATAATAATGATTTTTACTTTATATATATATATTTATAATAACGATATGATATTATATAAATACTATGTCATAATGTGTCAAAAACAAGATATATAATATTAATATTAGCTATAATAATAGTAAAATTTCTTACCCAGAATTTTCCAATAAATAAAAATATTGGGTGATATAATTTAATAGTGAATAATAATGAAATACATAACTATAATATATACCCCTATTACGTATATACTAAATAAATAATATATGACTGTAATATATTTAGTTTATACCTATAAATTATTTAATAAATTAGTCGCTATATATATATATTTATTATATATATATAGTAATCATTATCTGTTTTAAATAATGTTTCTTTTATATGACTGCCTCGTCTCTCTTCTTCTTCTCTCTGCTCTCTCTCTCTCTCTCTCTCTCTCTCTCTCTCTCTCTCGCTCTCTCTCTCTCTCTCTCTCTCTCTTCTTCTCTTCCTCTCTCTCTCGGTTCTTCTCTCTGCATCTCCTCTTCTCTCTGCGCGTCTCTCTCTCTCATCT
>JABUQX010085787.1:0-7500 GCA_015478945.1 Trachelipus rathkii
GTTTAACCATGATAGTTTTCGCCTTGACCTTGCCGATACCCAACCTTATCCTGCACCTGCACCCTAACCTAACCGATAAACTAACATAACCATACCTAACCTAACCTAACCTAACCCTAACCTAACCTAACCTAACCGTAAACCTAACCTAACCTAAGCCTACACCTACACCTAGCGTACACCTACACATAGCCTACACCCAGCCTACACCTGCACCTTAGCCTCCCACCCGCCTTGAGCTCAATCCAGGTAACTGATTGCCATATCCTTTTGGTAGTTCTATCTATGCTAACTGAGGTCATGTAGGTACCTGACCTGTAGGATCTATCCTAACTTATTTTCCATCGGGCGCACCCACACCACACACACACACCACACACACACACACCACCAACCACTTACACTTATACAAACATTCACTATGACACTTACATTTACCCATAGACACTTACACTTACATTTACACTGTTCCCAATCACCGTTAAGAAGTATCTAGGGTTGTTCTATTAGTGTTCTATGAGAATTAGATGAGTGCCAGGTGAGTGCCAAGTGAGCTGCCAATTGAGTGCAGTTGAGTGCCAAGTGAGTGCCAATGAGTGCCCAATGAGTGCAAGTGAGTGCCACATAGTGCCAAAAGTGAGTGCCCCATAGTGCCAACTGAGTGCCACTTTTTTTCAGCCTTTTCTTAGCCTTCCCTGAGCCCGAATAGCCCTAATATGGGTGTTTACCCCTAGGTAATAAGGTAGAGAAAACCGAATTGGATGTATATTACAAGTTGCTAGCATGCTTCCTACTATGAGTTAGTATTTCTTTATTACACACTTATAAAGCACTTACACCCCATAGACACTTACACTAGCCCATATTACATTTACACTCACACGCACAGGTACACTTACACTTACACTCACACACTCGAAGCTCAATTTTGTTGGTTCATTCATTTTTATTCATACTTAAACATTATTATTAAAAACATTTTCGCGAATCTAAAACTGTACTCATGTACAGACCTATTATTCTAACACATATATTTATAACATTATTTTTACTTATTACTTTTTACTAATACTTTTTAAAATTTATAAATATTTTAAAAAATTTTATGTGTAAGAAGAAAAAAAACCAGAGTGCCTGTATATAAACATTTATTTTACTACAACTGTACCGGAAATTTTAATTAAACAAACTTAACATTTAACCATACCTTAAAGCAGGTAAATCAGTAAATCAAATAGCCCTCACCTAACACCAAGAAGGGATTAGTATGCTTTTGTTTTACTGCTTTACTGCTTTTAACTCATGTTTTACTGCTTTCACTCATGTTTTACCTGTTTTAAATTATATGTTTTACTGCTTTAACGCACATATTTATTAAACATTACTAACCTTTAAAGCAGTAAATCAGTAAATCAATAGAGGTGTTACCTAACACCCAGGGGGAATAGTATGCTTTTGTTTTACTGCTTTACTGCTTTAACTCATGTTTTACTGCTTTAACTCATGTTTTACTGCTTTAACTCATATGTTTTTACTGCTTTAACTCATATATTTATTAACATTACATACCTTAAATCAGTAAATCAGATCAATAGAGTTTACCTAACAACAAGGGGGGATTAGTATGCTTTTGTTTACTGCTTTACTGCTTTTAACTTGTTTACTGCTTTAACTCATGTTTTACTGCTTTAACTTTCTGCTTTACTGCTTTAACTTTCTGCTTTACTGTTTTAACTTTCTGCTTTACTGCTTTAACTCATATATTTATTAACATTATGTTTTTTATTTTGTTTTAATACTTTTTATTTATTTTTATTATTATTTTTATTTATTTTTATTATTATTTTTATTATTTTTATTATTTTTTTTTATTATTTTTATTATACTTAGTGTTATTTTCTTTATGCCTATTGTTTATTATTTATTAAACACACGCACACACACACACACACAACACACACACGCACACACACACACACACACACACACACCACACACACACACACACACACTTACACTTACCAAAAAACTTTTTTATACAACACATTCACTAGACACTTATTTACACACATTCACTATGACACTTACATTTACCCATAGACACTTACATTTACACTTATACACAAGCGGTCACACACACACACACACACACACTTACACTTATACACACATTCACTATGATACTTATACACACATTCACTATGACACTTACATTATCCATAGAACTTCCATACACACACACACTCACACAAGATTTACTTACACTCACACAGATTTACTTACACTCACACAGATTTACTTACACTCACACACAGATTTACTTACACACACACAGATTTACTTACACTCACACACAGATTTACTAACACACACACACACACACACACACACACCCACACAACACACACAACACACACACACTTACACCATACATATAACGTATAATTTATTAAAACATTTTATGTTTTAATTAAACACGTACATTTATATTACTCATTCAAATATAACTAAAATTATTTCAAAGTTTCTTAAAACTTCTATAATAAATCAATCATTACCTTTGAACAAAGAATTTATTATTAACTGTTAATACTTTTTGTTTATAAATTTTATAACTATCAAGTTTTAAAATAACTTTTACTAAAATTTTATGAAATTTTATTAAAAACATATATTTTACGTACCTTAAAGCAAGTGAGATCGGTAAATCAGTAAGGCAGCCCTAGGCACCCCTCTACCATCAAGCTACTGCCCGTTTTGTTCTATTGACTTACTGCTTTCATCATATTTAGCCATGTATTAAGTTATAAAATAACAAAATAAGTTCTTCTCTGCTAACATAAAATGTATTTTATTAAAATCATCTAAGTTTTTATTTAAAATAACAATTATCACTTACATTTTTATTATTCACTCGATGTTACTAAAAATATTCAAGTTTTTATAAAATATTCGGGTCTTAATCTCTCAGTCTCCTCTCAGTGATTATGTATCCTCCAATCTAAATGGATTAACTTTATTCGATCAAATTCTTCATTAAGCGCAGTGAAAACAGTCTAACTACAATTCGCTTATCTCCAGCATAACAGATTACAGAAACTGACGACTCTCTCTGTAAAATGTGAATTGATAGGATATTTACCGTTTACTTTCTTAGAGCGCTCATATGAGAGGGTGTTGTTATGCTATTGATAATGCACTTCATGTAAAGTAAAAACCCGAGCGGCGATTTAACTAATTCCAGGTACAAATATATTTCAAACTGACCTTTCTCTGTAAATGTTGTGCAATAACTACGTTAGGCCTAAATTTAGGCCTTAAATTTAGGATAAGCCTTTTTTGTAGACGGGCTAATTTAATCTTAATACCAGGTCAAAAGGTAATTCCAGTATTGACAAGAATCATTGTTATTATTATTTTATAAATATTATTTCAAATGGAAACATGTGATCAGTAAGATCCTTTAAGCAGGTAAAAAGGAAATGTTTTTCCTTACTTGTGATTGGCCGGGGTAATCCTTATCTCTATATGACCTCGTATGTGATTGGTGGAGAATTATTTTATCGTCTTTTGAAAATTAACGTTTGTTCTTTAAATTTGTATTTAAGCAGTTTATTGTTTATTACCTTTTAGACCCAATTCATTTTGGATTAACAGTCATTCTAGCGTTGTGCGTTGCACAAGTTTATCTGATTTGTATAAAAGTCTTTTATTTTACTAAGGTGTCTATCATATTTTATTTAATAAATACTTACATTGAGGATAATTATTAATTTCACTAGAATAGATAATAATTAATTCACTAGTTCATAAGCTAACCACCAGGGCGGGCGCACGCGGCGGACGGGAACGCGGAAATATTGCGCCTGCGGGCGCACGCGGCGGCGGGGACGCGGCGGGACGCACCAGCGGGTGCGGGTTGGCTGCCTTTGCGGGTGGGTCATGCTGAGCGCTGGTGGTTAGCTTATGAACTAGTTAATTCATTATTATCTATTCTAGTGAAATTATAATTATTCCTCAATGTAAGTATTTAATATAAATATGATATACACTTAGTAAAAATAAAAACACTTTTAATACAAATCAGATAACTTGTGCACCGCTTAACAGCTAAAATGACTATGATTTTAAAATGAGTTTGGGTCTAAAAGATAATAAAACACACATGCTCAAATACAAGTTTAAAGAACAACGTTAATTTTCAAAGACGATAATATAATTCTCGACCAATCACATACGAGGTCATATAGAGATAAGGATTACCCCGCCCAATCACGTAAGGAGAACATTTCCTTTTTACCTGCTTAAAAGATCTTACCGATCCAACATGTTTCAGTTTGGAATATATTTATAAAAATAATAATAAACAATAATAATTATCTATACTGGATTTACCTTTTGACCTGGTATTGAGGAAATAAATTAGCCCGCTACACAAAAGGCTTATCCAAATCTTAGGCCTTAATTTTTTTAGGCCTAACGTGTTATTGCACCACATTTTACAGAAAAAGGTCAGTTTGAAACATATTTTGACCTGGAATTAGGCTTAAATCGCCCCGGGATACAAAAAGGATTATCCTGAATTTAGACCTAAAGTAGTTTTCAACACATTTTACAGAGAGAGGTCAGTTTCGTATCTGTAAGCAGTGCGGGTTGTTGTGTTTTCTTGTGATGGATTGTCAATGTACATGATATAATATAATAATAATAAAGAAAACCGAATTATTGAAAAAATTTGAAATATTTAGTTACCACATCGAGTGATAATATAAATGGTAAGTTGAATAATTGTTATTTTTATATAAAAAAAATTTAGAATGATTTTAATAAAATACCTGTTATGTTAGCAGAGAAGAAATTTTTTGTTTATTTTATATTTATTACATGGCTAAAGATGATTTAAAGCAGTAAGTCAATAGAACAAAAAACGTGGCATAGCTTGGTTTAGAGGGGTGCTAGGGGCTGACCTACTGATTTACTGATATATCTGCTTTAGGTTGGTAAGACTGTTTTAATAAAATTTATAAAATTTTAGTAAAAAGTTATTTTAAAACTTTGATAGTTTATTAAAATTTATAAACAAAAGTATTAACAGTTAATAATAAAATCTTTGTTCAAAGATAATGATTGATTTATAATAGAAGTTTTAAGAAACTTTGAAATAATTTTAGTTATATTTGAATGATTAATATAAATGTACGTGTTTAATTAAAACATTTAAAATGTTTAATAAATTTTACGTTATATGTGTAAGTGAGTGTGCGTGGGTGTGTGCTGTGTGTGGTGTGGTGTGTGTGTTGTGTGTGGCTGTGTGTGTAAATCTGGTGGTGCGAGTGTAAGTAAATCCTTGTGTGTGAAGTAAATCTGTGTTGTGAGTGTAAGTAAATCTTGTGTGAGTGTAAGTAAATCTGTGTGCGTAAGTAAATCTGTGTGTGAGTGTAAAGTGTAATGTAAGTGTCTACTGGATAAATGTAAGTGTCCATGTGAATGTGTGTATAAGTTCATAGTGAATTGTGCTGATATAAGTGGTAAGTGGTTGTGTGTGTGTGTGTGTGCTGACCGCTTGTGTATAAGTGTTAAATGTAAGTGTCTATGGGTAAATGTAAGTGTCAATGGGTAAATGTATGTGTATAAGAGTCATAGTGAATGTGTGTATAAGTGGTAAGTGTGTGTGTGTGTGTGTGTGTGTGTGCTGTGGTGTTGTGTGTGTGTGTGTGCGTGTGTTGGTGTGTTGTTGTGTGTGTGTGTTCTAAATTATAATAACAATAGGCATAGTAAATAACACTAAGTATAATAAAAATATAAAAATAAAATAATAAAATAATAAAAATAATAATAAAAATAAATAAAAATAATAATACAAAATAAATAAAACGTATTAAAACAAATAAAAAACATAATGTTAAAAAATATATGAGTTAAGCAGTAAAGCAGAAAGTTTAAAACAGTAAGCAGAAAGTTAAAGCCAGTAAAGCAGAAAGTAAAGCAGTAAAAACATTGAGTTAAAGCAGTAAAACACGAGTTAAAGCAGTTAAAGCAGTAAAACAAAAAGCATACTAATCCGCCCCTTTTGGTGTTAGGTAACACCTCTATTGATTTACTGCATTTACTGATTTAAGGTATGTAAGTTAATGAATATGTGAGTTAAAGCAGTAAAACTAAAACAAAAGCAGTAAAACATGAGTTAAGCAGTAAAACATGAGTTTAAAAGCATAAAGCAGTAAAACAAAAGGCTACTACTAATCCCCCTGGGTGTTAGGTAACACCTTCTATTTGATTTACTTGAGTTTTACTGCTTCATAAGGGTATTAATGTATAATAAATATGTGCGTTAAAGCAGAGAAACATATAAGTGTTAAAACAGTTTAAAAACATGGTTAAGCCAGTAAAACATGAGTAAAGCAGTAAAGCAGTAAAACAAAAGCATACTAATCCTCCCTTGGTGTTAGGTAACACCCTCTATTGATTTACTTGATTTACTGCTTTAAGGTATGTAATGTTAATGTTTTCAATAAAATTTCGTACAGTTTTAGTAAAATAAAATGTTTATATATCAGGCACCTCTGGTTTTTTTTCTTCTTACATACAATTTTTTAAAAATTTATAAATTAAAAAGTTATTAAGTAAAAAGTAATAAGTAAAAATAATGTTAATAAATATATGTGTTAAATAATAAGTCTGTAATGAGTTACAGTTTTAGGTTCGCGAAAATGTTTTTAATAAAAAATGTTTAAGTATGCCATCAAAGATGCGGCAACAAAATTGAGCTTCGAGGTTGTGAGTGTAAGTGTAAGTGTACCTGTGCGTGTGAGTGTAAGTGTATATGGGCTAGTATAAGTGCCTATGGCGAGTCTTTACAGCTGTCTTGTTAGTTGTTATAAAAATTACTTACTCAAAGTAGAAACATTTTTAGCAGATCTGGAAAGTACACTATGCCTGTTCTCATACCTTAGTGGCTAAGTTTTAGACACCCCTATTAGGCTATTCGGGCTCAGGGAAGGCTAGAAAAGAAGGCTTGAAAAAAAGTGGCACTCAGTTGGCACTATGTGCACTCACTGGCACTATGGGCAACTCACTTCGTACACTCATTGGCACTACTTGCACTCACTTTGGCACTCATTGGCACTCACTTGGCACTTACCTGGCACTCCAACTAATACTCATAGAACACTATTAAGAACATCACTAGATACTCTTTACGGTGATTGGGAACCGGTAATGTAAGTGTAAGTGTCTATGGCGATACAATTGTAAGTGTCATAGTGAATGTATGTATAAGTGTAAGTGTGTGTGTGTGTGTGTTAGGTGGGTTGTGTTGTGTGGTTGTGTGGGTATTGCGCGGATGGAAATTAAGTTAGGATAGTCCGATTACAGGTCAGGTACCTACATGACCCTCTGTAGCATAGATCCTACCAAAGGATAGGCTATCGTTACCTGGATGAGCTTCCAAGGCGGGGGTGAGGCTAGAGTGCAGTGTAGGCTGGGTGTAGGCTATTGCAT
>JABUQX010085787.1:10000-14588 GCA_015478945.1 Trachelipus rathkii
ATATACATATATATAACATATATATAACTCTATATATATATATATATATATAACTCGAAATTTGAACATTACTTATGAGATGACATGATATATATATATATATATATATATAGTGTTCTTTATGAAATAAAACCAAATTCCTTGTTAAATAGATTTTTATTATTTTAAAAAGTATTTTTACAACCTTTTCGAATTTCAAAACTTCTTAGTAAAAAACAAGACATAAATAAAAAAATATGAAGGAGATCTAATTACCGGTTCACGCTAAGCCCAATTTCCCCCCCCCCTAAAATGGACATAAAATTCGGAATTTTCAGTCGATTTTGACCCTTAACACCAAACTGTAGCTTTTTGCCCTCAAAACGTTAGAGTCCCTTTCTGTCTGGTCATGCTCTCAAAATTTTTAATTTATCAAACTCATATTTTAACATTTGTCGTATCAACTTCCAGAATTTTTTTCGAAATGACTTCAAACTTGAAATGTGCATAGATGGGTCCATTACCTACAATTATTATGAAGTACGTTTTCGATTTTTTGAGTTTTGTGCTGAGCGTTGTCCAACTTCAAAACCCACTTTTTGAATTTTAAAATGAGAAGTACGATACTTTTTTTCTATTCGTGCAAGTGGATGAAATTTTCAGGGCATATACTGTGTAGTCAGGACAAACGTGCGTTCTTACATAGATAATATATTTGTCTAAACAATCGTTTTGGATTTGTTCTTGGAACAAATTTTAAAAACATTTTTTTATACAAAAAAATTATCTAAGTAAAAAAAGATGCATCCTCCATTGTATAAGTCCTGAAAATTTGATGCTAAATCGAACAAATGGAAAAAATATCAATTTTCCTTACTACCCAATTCAAGGCTTAAAAGTGAAATATTCAGTTTTTGCACTTGTTCGATCAACATCAAAATTTTCAGAAGACATGCAATTCAGGATAGATGCATCACTTTACTTTGAGAATTTTTTGTATACTCAGAAATTTTTTTTAAATTTGTTCAAGAACAAATCAAAATATGCATATGCAAAGATATTAATACATCTCGATTACATATAGCCAAATTTCATTCACCTCGCACGAACAGAAAAAAAATTATCACAATTTTTCATTTTAAAAATCAAAAAAAGTGGGTTTTGAAATTAGACAACTCAAAAAATCGAAAACGTACTTCATGCATATTGTAGGTAATGGACTCATCATTCAAATTTGAAGTCATTTCGAAAAACATTCTGGAAGTTGATACGACAAATGTTAAAAACATGGGTTTTGAAAAATTGAAAATTCTGAAAGAATATTTGAACTAGAAAAGCACTCAAACGACGTTTAGATATGAGAATTATAATGAAAATCATTGAAAATTTAGATCTGATGTTCAATTTTTAGGGGATGTGTGTGTGTGTGTGTGGTGAAAATTAGGCTCCCCGTGAACCGAAAATGGATCTTCCCTGAAGGTTAAAATGCAATAAAAAAAAACTTAAGGCTAAATCTTAAATATTTTCTTTTACTTTACCAATTTGTATATTTTAAGTTAGTAGAATAGAAAGATAACAAAACCTAACTCTCTATAAAGGTATATTTATACGATGTATTACTATAATCTTTTATTAGGTGTATGGTGATAGCCTACAAAATAACTTCTAACAAAACAGATAACGTAATATCCATATTTGTTAACCATATTTATGTTTATATTTGTGTGGTAATAAAAATCAAACTCTATTTGAGAATAAAATATTTCAAACGTTTCAGATCTTAATAATATATTTAGACTCCATCCTTCTTTGATCGACTTCTTCCCTAATTTATCAAGGACGAAGTGTTTAATGTTCTTCTCTTTCTCTTTAAATTTTTTTGCAAGTGCAAAGTTTGCTCGTGACTGATATATTGGAGCATTTCTGGATTTGGATGAGCGAAAATTTTAGGAAATTTTTAAAAAATTATTAAATCTTCAAGCCAATAATTGCCTTAGAATACGGATGTTAATACAAAATTACATCAAATGAAATTTAATTTACATTGTCAGTAATATATATATATATATATATATGTATATATATATGTATATATATATATATATATATATATATATATATATATATATATATATATATATATATATATATATATATATATATATATATATATATATATATGTATATGTATATGTATATGTATATATATATATATATATATATATATAGATATATTTTTATATATATATATTTTTTTTTTTATATATATATACTCTATATATATACATATATATATATATATATATATATATATATATATATATATATATATATGATATATATATATATATATATATATATATATATATTATATATATATGTATAATATATATATATATGTATATATATATATATATATATATATATATATATATATATATATATATATATATATATATATATATATATATATATATATATATATATATACTATATATATATATATATATATATATATTCGTCATCATCATCATTATTGTCGTCATCATCATCATCTTCATCATAATCATCAATCATCAGCAGCCCCTTTGTTCCCAAGAACTGGGAGTAGGGTGCACAAACATGTACCATAACCAAAATAGCTAAGTAGAAGACCAAGCCTAGGTCGAAGAGAAACCCTCCCCCCACAACCTTCCGTTATGTCGCTTAAGCACGAGACCGTCACCGACAAAATCCGCCCTGAAGCTTCTCAAAACCTTGACAGTCACTCACCGGGGCATCTCGTCAATATCAGAGTTTATCTTATGGAGTCAGGCCCCACAACCATCCCCCTTACAAAACCATGCCATTTACCCCTATCGTTTCCCTAATCCCTTCGCATGTGTTAAATTCCCATTCCCTTCCTTCAGACACTCTCTAACTGACTCAACCTACTTTTTCTTTAGTCGCCCAGCCGGGAGGTTCCCAACACACTCACCTATATACACTATCCAACGGCAATTATGGATCGAATCTTACTTTGGAACATTTTGTACATGTATTATTTAAAAGCTACAACTAATTTAAAATAAATGAAATTATTTAGGGACACTAAAGTATAATAATAAAAATTAAAATTAACAATATTTAAACAAACTAAAATAAAAATAAATAAAAATAAATTGAAGTATTTAATTAAGGACTTTAATTAAGTATTTAATTAAGGACTTTTATCATTATACCCTTCCCATGAGATGGTTTGCGACAGGCCCAGCAAGCCGGCAACCGACAGCACTTGCTCAAGAAACTCGTGTTTTGCCTCGGAGCCCTGACAGACTTTTAAGAACACGACCGCGCGATTTTGGATTACGAAATGGAACTTCTAGGAAAAATATATGTGTTGCCACTTTAAATGTTGGAACGTTGAGAGGGAAGGAGGAGGAGATGGTGATGCTGATGAGGGAGCGGAGGTTGGATGTGCTGGGAGTTTGTGAAACGAGATTGGCCGGAAGTGGAGTTTGAGTTCATTGTAATTACCAATTGATATATAGTGGAGGAAGAGAAAATAGACATGAAGTGGGAGTGATAATGTCGGAGGAGATGTCGCAAAGAGTAAGTAACATCGAACAGAAAAATTCTCGTATTATGGCTGTTTCAATAAAGACAAACGGAGTAAATCTGAGCTTTATACAGGTGTACGCACCGCAGCAAGGCAGACCAGCTGGAGAGAGGGAAATTTTTTATCAAGAATTGCAGGACGTCAAAAATAGAGTACCGTTCCATGATAATGTAATTGTTTTGGGGGATATGAATGGACACGTTGGTACGGATCGCAGAGGAATAGAGAATGTGATAGGAGCGTTTAGTTTGGGAAATAAGAATCTGGCGGGAGATAGCATCATAGACTTTTGTGTACGTAACAACATGAGTATAATGAACACGTACTATAAACATAGAGAAAGTCAGAAATGCGACATGGATGCATATGGAGAGAAATCAATGATAGATTTGATATTAACAAACAACAAAAGAATATTTAAGGATGTGAAAAGTATACCATCCGTATCGGGAGATGCAGACCACCGAATGGTGGTGGGGAAATTGAGAATGGAAATGCCGAAGCCTTTTAGATGCAGGCGGAGAAAAAGATTTATGGTTGAGAAACTGAGAGACCAGGATTGTAAAAACACATTCCAGAGAGAAATGGATACGAAAAGACAGAGGATTGGGGAGGATGTAGATGTGGAGGAAGGTTGGGAGGTTTTCCGTGATACATTGGTGGAGGTATCTGAGAGGATCATAGAAACCAAAACAATATATGGAAAAAAGAAAAGACAAACAGCGTGGTGGACAGAAAGAGTGCAAGAAGCAGTCAAGAGAAAAATGAAATGTTTTAGAAGATGGATGAAGACAAGAAGAATGGAGGATAGAGAAGCATATATAATGGTGAGAAATGAAGCAAGAGAGAATAAAAAAGAATGGAAGAATACATGGGAGGAGAAGATTGGTAGATATATCTGGAAGAGAGGACCTTGCGGAACACCAGAAAATTGATATTTAATATAATAAAAACTAAAGGAAGGAACAGCACCTCAACATATGCAATAAGAATAAGAGAATGGAGCGTTTG
>JABUQX010085788.1:0-15000 GCA_015478945.1 Trachelipus rathkii
AAGAGAGAGATCCTATGAGTTGGGGACATGTTCAGTTCACCACTGCGTCCGGGGGAGGCTAAGACCTGATAGCCGAGACTATCCTTGGACCTCTCACCACAACGCACATGAGTGAGTATGGGGTGTGAACTCCAGCAACCACTGAGAGTCTTGGAACTCAAGTGATGGTTGGAGCAGCACCACTGGTCTGTCCGTGGGGGTAAGGCAGAAAGGGCCTGATAGCCGAGACTTATCTATTGGAACCTCTGTCAGCGGCAGAAACCAACGTGATGAGTAGGGGTTTGAACTCACCAGCAATCTCCTTGAGAGTCCTGAAGCTCCTATGAGTTGGGGGACTGTCAGCGAGACACTGCGTCCGAGGGGAAGCAGAAGGCCTGATAGCGCGAGACACTATTTTTGACCTCTCATCAGCAACCAACTAGTGTAGTAGGGTTTGAACTCCAGCAACCACTGAGAGTCCTAGTAAAAGGTTCGGGCTGAGAGACTAATGTCGCTCTAAGGTAGCTTAGCTACAGTTGCTTTTTTGAGAGAGCCTAGAGAAATCCTCAAATCTCGTGCCACTTATATTCGTCAAAGAAGTTGAACAAGTTAAATTGTAAACTAAAATGGGAAACGATTCTTAAACTATTATTCATTACAATCTAAAGAAATTAATTTTATTTAAAAATAAGATACCAAAATTATTCGTACTTCCTTGAAAATAAAGGGTAACTAATTTATATTTAATAGCTAAGAAAAATGCATTTATTTACAAAGCGCAAAAGAAACGGTTTATAACGCCTAATTTAATTCTTATCATGAATATTCCTTTAATGGGACAACTGAAAATGACTTATTACTACTATTACAATATTAAAATTAATTATCTAAGCCTTGGAAAATTTTAAAAAACCCATTCAATGTAAGAGATAAATCAAAATGATGCTTCGTGACGTCACAATCCTTAATTCTTTCAAGAAAAACAGAAAAAAGCTTTTAACTAAATTAGGCTTATTTAATTAAAATTAATGTACTGTAAAATATATTAAATAATATTATATACATTATAATATATATTAAACTTTCTTTATTTATAAAGTTTATATTGTCTAATTTCTTAATTAAGTAAAATAAAATATTCGGATACGTGACTTTCTGAGAAGGCAAATCTTTGATCGAGAATCGTATTATTGTGGAGCTCAAAAAGATTTAAACGTATTCTTAATAATATTCTAATTTGTATATACAATTAATAATTATCCATAATAAAAGCACCGTGTTTTTATATAAAAATAATAAGTATTCCATAAATAAATAAATAGATTAATTTTATATTTAAGACCTAATATTGCCACACTCTCTTAAACGAACTTTTATAGACACATTTACGAAATATTTGAGTTAAATAATTTTAACAGCAAACGTTCTTTCTTTATGGATTTTTGGATAACTTTTATATTCAATAAATATTTCAAAGCGACATAATTCTTAGTTTCTTTGTATTTTATGAGTAACAAATAATAATTTTATTATCCTAAAAGTTGTAATAAAAAAAAAAGTTTACATTACCCCCTCTTTAAGATTTCAACTATTTAGGAAAAGAAAATTAATTCACTTCATAAAACTTTATTTACCTTGTCAAAGAAAAACAAAAAAAAATTAGAGAAATCTAATCCATAACTATTCCATAAATTCAAATTCAGACAGGGAGGAAGAAAGAGAAGAGTTGGAAAATTTAGTTGGAGAATAAGGGGGAGTAGAACCTGGGGTTGATGTTCTTTGTGGAACATAAGGAGAAAGGTAAGAGGAAGAAGGAGAAGGAAGCTGGAAAGAAGGAGAAGAACAAGAAGATGAGGAAGCTATAGGAGAAGAAGAAGGTACCATTTCAAACTCATAATTATGTTCTATTTCATCATCTTCATCGTCATGAATGGGCGAAATGGGTGCAGAAATCTCACAATGTGTTATGTTATGTAATTCTTCCTCTAAATTATCAAAGGATAGAGAAATGTCAATACTTGAGGTTGAGTTTAGACTTTGATCAACTTCTAAAGTTAATTCTTTCTTGCTTAAGGAATTTTCCTTGTTACAAGTTCCCATCTTTTCTTTAAGCAAAGTTTTCTTCAGCAACTGCTTCCTTAAAGTCGTATAAGGTCTTTTTGGCATAAACATTCTTAAATTTGATTGATTATGAAGTCGGAGAGCGGGAAGATTTCTCATTTCTTTAGCATTGCCATGATGGAAGTAAACTCTCCACCACTTCATTTTCCTTACTTTTAATTCTATTTCTTTAATTATCGTCTCTTTCGTTATTTTTATAAATTTATGGGTGTCATTTTCAATGGAGAAGTAAGTTACAAACTTCTTATTCCTATATGTCTTATGCATCTTCTCGAAAACTTCTGAGATTGTAAAACTACATTCATTTTCATGATATTGATTCACAACAGACAAATACTCAAGATCGTCTGTAAATATTTGTTCTTCTGGTGATTTCTTTACTATCTTGAAATTTTTGCCCTTTTTCCTGTAGTCTAAATTTACTGGCCATGAAATGCCTTGTTTTAAGCAGTTTAAGAACAACCTACTAAAGGTATCCAAAGTTAGCTTGTTTTTATCTTGATTCATTTTTTATTACTTTCTTTTAATAATAGAGTTCCTGCAATGAAAAAAAAACATTAATTAAAACAATTGTCTCGAAATAGCATGCATAAGTATAGGCCTATCTTATCATACTAGTTCTTCTCAGCGGCCTTACAATGGTGTTTCCTAGGAAATCTGACCATTTTGGATTAAACCAGTAAGGAAATTTGACAAGACCAGGTCAACCGCAAGACAAACCATAATAAGAGTAGTGGGTTAGACTCTCTTCTGCCATAGCCTATAGCTATCTAAATCATTAAAATAAGAGAAGTGGGTCAGACTCTCTTCTGCCATAGCCTTATAGCTATTTAAATCATCCTACAAATAATCAATACTAAAATTATAACCATTACATTTAATACCTTGTATTCAATAGGTCTTCCTTGAACTCTATTATATTCTGGTACCTTTCCTTTAGACCTTAAGTTATATCTATTATCACTATCACCATTTCTATCATTATTATTATCATTATCACTATCAACATCATCACTATCATAACTATCATTAATATCATCATGGGTATCACTATTATTAATATCATCATTATTTTCATTATTATTATCATTATTGTTGTCAATAGTATTTCTTGTGTAGTAATTTCCAATATCTAATTCCGATTCCGATTCTGATTCTATTTCTGATTCATTGTTATTATATAATACTTCTTCATTTAGGTTTTTGTTTAAGTCTGGATTAATGTCATATTCAAGGAACGGAGAATTACACATTTTTATTCTATTTATGTGTACTTTTTCATCTCTTTTCGATAAGTCAAAGATTGGTTTTATATAATAATTAACTGGCGAGATTTTATCTATAATTTTATATGGCCCTAACCAATCTAATTTAATTTTACTTTTACCAACTCTATAATTATCCTTCAAGAGTACTAAATCTCCCACAATTTAAAATTCTTTAAATTTTTAGATTTATAATACTTTTTCGTTTCTCTTTTGTCCTTTTTTGTGCTGATAATAAAAGCCTTCTTTATATGCTTTCATCGTGTTTTTATAAAAAGATCTTGTTTAAAACTTCTACCATTATAATCATAATCTTTGGCTAGAGATATTATTTCTGATAATGGCAAAGTTGCGTCTCTTCCAAAAAATAAGAAAAAGGGAATTTCATTTATACTTGAATGATAAGAGGTGTTAAGAGCTAAAGTTACAAATGGAAGATAATTATCCCAATTATTTAAACAACTATTATTTAAAGCAGAAGCTAAAGCAAATTTAATGTTTCTGTTACTTCTTTCAATGTAAGGGTTAGATTGTGCATGGAAGTTAGTGGTATGATGGACTTTAATTTTATAAAATTCACAAACTTCCTTAAATAATTTAGAATGAAACTGAGTTCCATTGTCTGCTGTAATGTGAAGTGGGGCTGAAAATTTATTAACATAGTCTATTAGACAATTTACTATGGATTCCTTTGTTATGTTAGGTATAGGGTATGTTTGAATGAATCTCGAAAAGTGATCTATTATTGAAAAGACATACTTATTGCCATTATCAGAAATAGGTAAAGGACCAATTATATCAATACCCAACCATTTTCCTTGGGAAGTCATAGTTTCATAGTTTTGAAGGGGAGCTTTAATATTTTTATAGGGGGAAAGTTTTTGACAGGTTAAACAATTTTTAACAATTTTTAATATCTTGAGACATATTAGGCCAATAGAATAGGCTTTCAGCTCTTTTAAGTGTTTTTAAAAATCCCGAATGGAAATTTAATTCTGAATCATGAACTATATAAAGGGCATTTTTTATTAAATTTTCTTGGATTATAAGAGTTTCTAAATAAGGTCTATTATTTATTTCTGTTCTAATAAAATATAAACAGCCATTTTTTATTGTGAATTTACTAAGATCAATATCTCGATCAATTCCTTCTATATTATTTGGCTCAAAGTAATTGATTATCTTTCTCCATCTCAAATCCTTTAACTGTTCTTTCCTAATTTCTTCTGGATTTAATTTTTGAAATGATCTTCTTGATATTTAATGTTATTTATATTTTTGTACACTTCTACTAATTGCATCGGGTATGACGTGTTCTTTTCCATCGCTTTAAATGTAATCATCAAAGTTTAATCATGTAGAAGAGAGCCGATCTGCGATTCTAGAGTTACAGGTTTAAAATTTATATATAATATCTTTATTAGACCTTGGTGGTCTACTACAGCTGTAAATTTATGTCCATACAAATAGTAAATCAAAATGCTTATGAATGCATATTACCCGATAGCTTCTCGCTCTGTGGGACTATAATTTTGTTCTTGAGGCAAGTATAACTTCCTAGAATAATTAAGCTATTGTCTATCTCATTCCTTCTAAATTCTGAGTGCTTACTGCTCAATAGCACTGTCAGACGCATCTGTATTGGATTTTAAAAATGTTTTACTAAAATCAAGTAGATTTACACTTAGGTGAATTGTAAGTAATTCTTTAGTTTTTAGAAACAATTCCTCGTTTAGATATCAATAAATTTAGAGTATTATCTTTGTTTAAATAGTTTAAATTATTGCAAATTTTTGAAAAGTCTTTTATGAAAAGTCTAAAATATGTCATTCCTATGACCCTTCTAACAGCTTTAACATTCTTCGGAGTTTCAAATCTACTATCCCTTGAAATTCATAGATCTATCTGTATTCCCTTTCTGTGGAAATGATAATGGCCTAGATAATTTTAACGATGTTGGGCAATTTGCACTTTTTTAACGAAAGTTTTAGTCCAGACTTTTGATAAATTTTTAAAACTATTTTTCTAATTGTTCTACGTGTTTTTTCAAATGTAGAACTATATAAAATTAGATCTCCATATATATATATGACAAAATTTTCCTAATACTTCCGCAAGCAAATTAGATGCAGTGCGACAATAGCTGGAATGTTCTCCTACTAAGCCATAACACATTCTTATGTGTTGATAACTATTGTTATCAGGACCCATAAAACTAGTTTTATATCTATCCTCTTGCTTTATTTCAATCTGATTAAACCCTTTTAAATTATCTAAAACTGTAAAGTATTTTGATCCGTTAAATGACGTTAAAATTTCATCTATTTTCGGCATAGGCATAACTTCGGTTTTTTGTTACTTTTATTTTATGTAGCGAGCGTCAAACACAAATCTATTTTGTTCCATCTGATTTTTTAAATAATTAGAATTTTTGACTGCACCAAGGACTTTTTGATTTCTCTATCAAATCCCAAGTTTTAAGCATTTTATACTACATGCTCTTGCATATTTCCTTTTGTTGTATACATGAAGTCTATATTGGGGGAGTATGAATTGGTGTTGGAACTCCAGTATCTATTTTATGTTTTAAAAGTTAACAAAGACCAATATCGTCCGAAGTTTGAGCAAAAGCATCTTTATTTTTAAGTATTTCAATTATCTTCATTTGTTGGGCGGTTTCGAGGTTATCTAAATTTAAATTAGTTAAATCAAAGGTCTTTTCCTTATTAATTAGATCCGGTATATTGATTTCATGCTCTTTAACTGGATATATATCTCCTATTAATTCCTTTTTATTTAAAACTACTTCATGATCTAAATAGTTAGCTACAGTGAAAGGTGTTTGAAGATCATCATTTACATAAGCTAAAGTATTTCCTACTCTTATCCCTTCCATTTCACAATTAGGTTCTATAACTATTTCTTTATTTTTCCAATAATCATTTACTTTGCCATACGTTTTAATAAATGATCTAGGAGGTAGTCTAACTTTAAACTAAGTAGCTATTTTATTATAAGGAGTTTCATTTTTAATTATATTATAACAAAATGAATGACTATTTATAAGATCAGTTATGGGTATCTTAGTCTTATTAACGTATATATTTTCTTCATTAAAATCAAATGTTACTTTACCTAATCTCTTAAGAATATCCCTACCTATTAATATATCTCCGGGAAATTGAGAATTTTCTATTATATATATTTCATGGGTTAAATTTACTTTTCCTATCTTCAAGGCTAGGGAAATTTTTCCTATTATATTTAGTATTTCACCAGAGACACCTGTTAATTTTAAATTTGACTTTTTAATTCTTTTAGTTTTATTTAGTTCATAAAGATCCATTTCAAGTAATTTAGTTAAAGATTGATAATTTACCAAAGAAATTATTGACCCAGAGTCTAAAAAGGCGGCCATTTTGGTGTTATTAATTTTTACATTTATTATTGGATTATCATTTTGACCTAAAATGGATCTTTTCATTAGTTTTTTGAGAAATTTGGGTTTCCTCTATATCTTTGGTTAAGCCTTGGACAATTAAATTTCTTATGGCCTGGTTCATTACAATGATAGCAAATTATTTGTGGATATGGTAATCTATTATTTTGTATGTTATTTACGCTAATTGGTCTATTTTGAAAATTAGGTGGATTATAAGGTCTAATTTGAAAGTTATTTTGATTATAAGATCTGTTAGGTGGGTTATGAAAATTATTTATTGTTCTTCTAGGGGATATTTTCTCAGCTTTTAAAGCTGATTGTACACAATTACTATATGAAGAGAATTCTTGAATACCTATAAGTTTTTTAATCTCATAATTTAATCCATTAGTAAAAATAGAAATTAAAAATTGGTCTCTACTATCTATATCATTAAACTCTGTTAAAATATCCATCACATCTTGACTTATTTCGTCGATCTTATTAGCGTAATCTTTTATATTTAAGTTACCATTGCTTTATATTTGTAAACTGATTATATGCTTCTTGTTTAGAGATTACATTCTTAAATCTTTTTTCAAGAAAAGATACTAATTCATCAAAATCTAAGTCATCTATTTCGGGATGTGAATTTAGATACGTTTGAGCTGATTCAGTACATAAACATTTCATTATGTTAACTTTGTTTTCATCGCTCCAATTTTCTAGTTTTGATCTTGTATTAAATTGATTTAAGAAACTCTTAAAACTAGTTTTGCCATCGAATGGTTTCAGTTTTCCCAAAATACTAGAAAAAGGTAGGTGATTTTCTTCGTTAGCCATGATTTAACTATAAATGGGTTTATTAATGATAAATTTATTAATGAGTGCTAAATTTTTACTACTGAACTTTATTATTAACGTTACTTTTACTATTGAAATTTATTATTAACGTTACTTTTTACTATTGAAAAGTTATTTTACTGTTGAATTTTATTATTAACGTTAATTTTTACAACGTTACTTTTATTTAAAAGGTTATTTTTATTATTGATTTTTATTACTAGCGTTACTTTTATCATTAAAGATTATTTTTACTATTGAATTTTATTAGTAACAACCTGTCACCGGTCTAGCAATGCTAATATTGTGAAATTGTCTAAAGTGCGATGTCCCAACGAGACTGCCACAATTGTAAATGGTTTAATATTAAAGACAAGACAATTTCAGGTGACAAGGATAAGAAAACTTTTTATTAACACTGACATCCTGAAACATAAATACTTTATTTAACATATAAACGGGCCAATATAATAGGACATAATCGGTAGCGTGGTACTTCAGGTAAGATTTTATGCACAAATGTGACACGTGACCTCAAATGAGCGGGCAAGATGGTGACTTCGGAGTTAGCATGAATAAGTTCGACACACAGGCTCAACAATAACTCTTGAACTAAAATCTAAGGACTAAATTAGAAAAATATAAAATACGGTATAAGACTTAAATTGTTAATACATGGGAGGGAACCTAACACCAGCAACCACTGATGTATAGGGTTGGAACTCAATGAGTTGGGAACCAGCAACCACTGCGTTTGGGGGAAGGCAGAAGGCCTGATAACCGAGACTATCTATTGGGGCCTCTCACCAGCAACCACTGCGTGAGTAGGGGTTGAACTCCAGCAACCACTGCGAGTCCTGGAACTCCAATGAGTTGGGGACCAGCAACCACTGCGTCCGGGGGGAAGGCTGAAGGTCTTGCATCAGAAGCTACCGAATGGCACCTCTTACCAGCACCTACTGAAGATCGTAAGGGCTATCACCGCCCAGCACCCACTGAGAGTCCCTGGAACTCCTATGAGTGGGACCGCAACCACTGCTCGCGGGGGATAGGCAGAAGGCCTGATAAAGCCTTAGGTGTGGAATGAAAAACCGCTCAATGAGCAACAAACTGAGCGAGTATCGTTGATTATTAGCTTTCTCTGAAGACAAATAATGTTTAGTTTTGTTTTGACCCAAAGCCTCGATCGCTCCGAAGCCTCTTTTATGGATTGCTAAATCAATGACAATTGGTTCGGATTTTGCTCATTTAAAATTTATGGTTTTATTAAGTATATTTGTCTTGTAATTAGTTTATATAAAATGTCACTATTGGCGTTTAGAGGGTAAATAAATTGGAATATTATTTCTTTCTTCCTTTAAAATTTATGTTTATTATTTTTATTTAATAGGCTAAGAAAAATACATTTATTACAAACCCAAAAGAAACGTTATAACGCCTAATATTATTCGTATCATTAATATTCCTTTATGTTACAACTGAACAATGACTTATTACGCTACTATTCCAAATATTAAAATTAATTATCTAAGCTTTGGAAAACATATCTGCAACCATTCATGGAAAGAGATATCTGGTGATACTTTGATGACGTCACGGTCATCAATTCTTTAAGAAAACGAAAAAAGCTTCAAAACTACCCTGGCATATTCAATGACTCTTCAAAACTTCAAATATATTAAATAATATCTATTAAGCTTTAAATATATATACACTTTATTATTTCCATTTCTTTTTCTTACCTTCATTTATCTTAATTAAGTAGAAAGTCAAAATATTTGTATATGTGACTTTCTGAGAAGGCAAATTATTGATCAAAATCGTATATTGCGGAGCTCAAAAAGATTTAAACGTATTCTTATTAATATTCTAATTTGTATATACATTAATATTCCAACTCAAAATGAAAAAGAAAAGAATATTCTATAAAAATAATATCTTAAATCCCATAATAAATAAATAGATTATTTTATTTTTAAGACCTAAAAATATTGGCCACACTCTCTTAAATCGAACTTTTATAGAACATTTACGACAAATAATTTGAGTTCAATAATTTTAAAGCAACACGTTCTTTCTTTATGGATTTTTGGGAGAAACTTTTAATATTCAATAATATTTCAAAGCGACACTAATTCTTAGTTTCTTTGTATTTTATGAGTAACAAATAATAATTTTATTATCCTAAAAAGTTTAATTAAAAAAAAAAGTTTAGCAATAAAATATAGTATATATATAGTATATAGGACAGACATACGTCTATATATATATAGTATATATAATATATATATATATATATATATAATAATATTATTAATATATCTATAAATATATGTGTATAATATATATATAATATATATATATATTTATTTTTATGAAACATTCTCTATATTATATATTTATATAATGGTTATATCAAAATATACACAAACAAACTACAAACTAATTAATTTAGTTATTGGAATGGTTGGTTATCTTTCATTGATTTTATTTTAGGTAAATAGAAAATAAAAATTGAATTTTGCTATAAAATAATCTTTTATAAGGCTGTTTATTTAAACAAAATTCGAAACATTGATTATTTTCAAAATTTAATTATTAATTTTAATTTTTTTAGTTATATTTTACTACAGTAAATATATATAATTTGATATATAAACAAAAAGCAGCGCTGTTGTATATATATATATTATCCTCATTATGGAATATAATATACAAATAAAATAATTATTTAAGTTTGCTAATCATAATTATAAAAATAATTTACTATAATATAAAATATTCGTTTTTCTTTTATAATATAAATTATTCTAATTATTGATCGCATCAAAATAAATAAAAAGAGTTAATGATTCTTTATTTATTAATGCTTAATCATATATATATTTTAATTATTTATATTCTATTACCGATAGAAGAGTATCAGAAATTTTTATATATAACATAGCTCACAGTACGTCAATTAGGACGCAAAGACTTACCTAATCAGTAAAAAAAATCAAATTTATAGCGCAGGTTGGAGATGATCCAGCGCGAAATTCTAGAAGGTATGCGGCTATATATATTTACTCACTCTAAAACACTATAGGCCTCTATATATAGTAGTAAATAGAGTATTTATTTAATCACATAAGGAATTAAGATTCTTTTTCGAGCATATTAGTAATGAAATTTAGATTCAAATTATAATAGGAAGGTTGATGTATAGAGAACATCAATATTTTATCTGTAATTGTGGAGTATTGTCTAATCCTATTAACGCTAAAACTATTAAATCTACAAACATTTAGCTTAATACCTTTATAATCACTATTAAGATACATTAAAGTTTATAGATGAAGACAGGCCAAGTATTTATATCCTTTGCTAAGCTTTGCGAAGCGTGGATTGTAACATTTTGGTAACTTAACTTTTGACACTCATCTAATAGCGATCATAATCATTTGTTCATAAGTCCGTTGAATCATTTTTCTTAGGTGAATTATTTTCCAATTCCATTATTCGCACTTACATTTTTATATTGGCATAATATGCGTGTTGTTTATCTATCATCATCTTTTTACTTTTTTGAGGCTGTTTATATCAACAAATTTTCAGTGAATCTTGTATTATGTGTATAATGAGAGATATTACAATTTTGATAGAAGGTGTTGGTTCCTGATACGTACCTCACTCTTTTTTTTCATTAAATATTAATTGAGAGAGTGGAACTACGAGAGAATATTTAAATAGAAGTGTGTTCTCGGGATTGTAAGTTTTTCAACTGTCATGACAAACTCAATAGTTGACTAATTGGAAATATAAAAGGAGCTTCACAAACATATATTCCTACAATATTGTGTATAGAGCACAAAGAAACTTTTAGAGAGAGAAACTGCCTTTATAAATCGAAGTTAATTGACTACGCGTAAGTCATTGCATATAAATATGTAAGTCATTACGTAATATTCGCTATCTAATAACTAAAGCGTTTTCATATACACCTCTCAGTGTTTATAGAGAGTAAGAGTCGTGTGTCATTATTAATTTAGGTGTTACTGATCACCAAGATACCAATTTATATCTATTCATTTGATTAGTATGGTGGCAAATAAATGCTTTCATTTTAGCAATTAGTATATTTAAAGTTTTACACGGTCATTAATATATCCAATAACTGAAATATTAGATTTACTTGGAATTAGAGTTCATTTATCACTAAAATGTTTTGGAATCACCATGCATCACTCATTATTATCATCTATTTCACAGGATCCTTTATGTGTGATTAGGTTATTATTATGTTATTTATTACTATTTATAGTTATGCTTACTTACACTATAATTTACGATTATTTTCGGTTCCTATTAGTATATTTGACTTTTCTATTCAGTAATAGATTATTATTATTATCTACTGATGAAAGAATTCCGAGAATTATTATTATTTAAACTCTTATTAATATTGTTTTACTTTTATCGTATTATTATTATTATTATTATTTAATTATTATTATTACATTCTTCTTTTTCTGGTCGGACGGCCTTCCATTCTGTCCTTCTCCTTCTTTCTTCTCTTCTTCTTCTTTTTCTTCTTCTTCTATCTTCTTTTTCTTCTTCTTCTACCTCTTCTTCTCATTGGTACTTTCTTCATTTACATACTCACGTCTTCTAATCTTATGTCTATTTAGCTTGTTTCTCTTCTCTCGCTCTTCTTATTGCGCGTCACTTCTGTACTTTCTTCGGGTCATCTGCTTCACTCTCTCTTCTCCCGTCGTTCTTCTTCTTCCTCTTCTTCTTCTTCTTCTTCTTCTTCTCTATGTCTTCTTCTTCTTATTCTTCTTCTGTCTTATTTTCTCCCTCCTACTTCTCTTCTTCTTATTCTTCTTCTTCTTATTCTTCTTCTTCTTATTCTTCAGTTTCGAATTGATATTCTTCCCACCTCACATAGTGAGGTTATGGATATTCATATTTCTTCTTTCTTCTTATTCTTGTTCTTAATTCTTTCTTCCTACTCATTCTTCTTCTTATCCTTAAACTTCTTATCTATTCGCAGCTTCTCATTAATTTTTTCTTCTCCTTATTCTTCCTTCTTCTTATTCTTTCTCTTCTTATTCCTCTTCTTCTTATTCTTCTTCTATTCTCTCTTCTTAATTCTTCTTCTTCTTCTCTTCTTCCTTCTTCTTCCTTCTTCTTTCTTCTTCTTTTCTTCTTCTTCTCTTCTTCTTCTTCTTCTTCTGCTTACTCTTCTGCGGCTTGTTATTGTCCTAAATCCAATATTGGTCCATAAATTCCTTCTCTTCTATATTCTTCTTCTTCTTATTCTCTTCCTTTTCTTCTTCTTCTTATTTCTTCTTCTTCTATTCTTCTTTCTTCTTATTCTTCTTCTTCCTTATTCTTCTTCTTCTTATTCTTCTTCCTTCTTATTTTTCTTCTTCTTATTCTTGCTCTTCTTATTCTTCACTCTTATTCTTCTTCTTTTTATTCTTCATATCTCCTATGGGTACTCTTCTTATTCTACTTATTCTTCTTATTCTTATTCTTCTTAATTCTTCTTCTTCTTCTTATTCTTCTTCTTCTTCTTCTTCTTCTTCTTTATTCTTGTTCTTCGATTCTTCTTCTTCTTACTCTTCTTCTTCTTAATGTTCTTCTTTCCCTTCTTATTCTTCTTCATCTTATTCTTAATGATATTAAGTTCTTTGTTTATATTCTTCGATTAGTTATTGTTCTATTAATTATTATTCTTTCTTATTATTATTCTTCTTATTATTATTTTCTTATTATGTAATTCTTATTATTATTCTTAGTTCTTCTTCTTCTTCTCTTCTTCTTCTTCTTCTTCTTCTTCCTCTTCTTCTTCTCTTCTTCTTCTTCTTTCTTCTTATTCTTATTCTTATTCTTATTCTTAAGCCGTTTTCGTTTTGTCATATATTCCTACGAATTCTTACGAAAAATAGAACGTTCTCAAAAAAATGTTTCGTTTTATGTCGATTTTTCACAGAAAATTTGAAGAATACCTCACCAATCGTAAGAAATTTTGACAACTTCGTAAGATTGCTATTCGCTGTCCTTACCGAAAAATTCTTATTCTACCAAAAATGTAAACAAGGAACTGATGCAGAAAGCAATCATGAAAGTTTTTTTTTCTTTTAAATTTTTTTTTTTTTTTTTACAATGGAATCAAATTTAATGGCTTTAAGATTAGTGAGATTATGTCAAAGTATTTGTTAATATTATTCAACAATTTTTAAATATTGGTAAATATTCATTTAAAAAATGCAATGATTATGTTTTCACTACGTGGTAGAGGCCCGTTTTAATTTGTGACACCTGTCAATTCTTTTGTGAATCAAAATGCTTAATTTTCAGCTTGGCCAATTTTTGATGAAAAGATCTGTACAATGATCGACTGTCAATTCTTTTGTGATCAAAACCTTAATATATTTGAAAGCAGCCTTGTCGTGACCTTCAATTATATTTTAATTTAGTCATATAAAATAAAAATTGATTTAAAATGAAATAAAATTTTTGGAAGCTTTATCATCAGTGAACGTTTTTCTTTGACCATTTTTCGGGAAAATATTTCACACGAGGTGGACGGACATTGATTATTATTATTATTATTATTATTAAGTTAGATTAAATTAATATTTATTAGGATATTTTTTCATTTTTGAATGGGAAGTAGAAAAATTTAACTTGCTTGATAATTCCTTATGATTTTTAATTTTAAAAAGTTTCTTTAAATCAATATTAAATATTAAATCATAGTTAACAGTAGATAAATTAGATAAATGCATAATTATTTTTGGCCTAAAATAAAATTAGTGGTGTTTACTTCTTCAATTATTCATCTATAAAAGATTTAGGAATTGTGCAAAATTATACAATGGGTTAACAATTGTATTAAGTATTAGTTCTCATTTTGCTCTGCTTCATATCCAGTGGTGAGTGGAATCGGTTTGCAGCCGATTCCATGAACAGATATTTAAAACCTTTTATAGGAAAACGAACCTGCAGTTATCTATTTTGCTCTTTAATTAAACAGAGAAGCGAATAGGTTGCTAAAATTTTATGGCAAAGCAGAGAACCATTTGTTAAAATTTTGCTAACTCACCAATGCTCGTATCATATATTAAAACTTAAGCTATATATTTTATTTAAAATTTATTTTATTCACGATGAAAACTGATTTGGACATGAAAAATAAATAAATTCTAATAATAATAATAATAAAAATTGTGCATATCAAGAGATTCTCTTACCAATTCCTTTAATTAAAACAATTTTTTTTATTATTACTATTTTTATAATTCGCAGAAACCATTCCTATTATAAGAATTGCGAGCCTATTTTGTCTTTCTTCGATTCATTACATTTGCCATTTAAAAA
>JABUQX010085788.1:25000-27500 GCA_015478945.1 Trachelipus rathkii
TCTATTCTAATCTATGCTATCTATTCTAAGTCTATTCTATCTAGATCTTAATAACATATCCGATGGGGGAAGCTGTTTTATTTTTTTATTTTACTTTGTTTAATTTTCCTTTTTTATTTTACTTCTAATAAGTCATGTTTAGAATAAAGAATTTAAAGGACTTAAAGCTATTCCTATCTTCTAGTCCTATCTAATCTATCTATCTTATCTATCTATCTATTCTATCTATCTATCTTCTATCTATTATCTATCTATCTATCTATCTATCTATCTATCTATCTTATCCTATCTATCTATCTATCTATCTATCTATCTATCTATCTATCTATCTTATCTATCTATCTTATCTATCTAATCTATCTATCTGATTATCTATCTATCTATCTATCTATTATATATATAATTTCTCTGAGTCACCTCAGATTAGGGAGGAGTCATTTCTATTTATTGACAGCGCACCACTGATCATATAGCTTATATTATTATAATGAGGAAGGGCTTTGCAGAGAGCGGCAATATTATTTATATATTATATATATATATATATATATATATAATATATTATATTATATATATCAATTTAATTGATGAAGTTACAAAACTGAGAGAGGAAATTAATCACTAGAAAAATCAGAGATTAAACTATAATAAACTAGCATCTGATATGGTTAGTATATTAAAGAAAACTTATTTGAAATTAAAAATGATATAAGGAAACTTAATGAGGTATACTATAAAGATATAATAATTTCGGGAAGTTTTACTTCGAATGATGAACTTTTAGATCATATTTTAATATTACCTTCAGCACCTCTAACTTCCCAAATGGATTTAAGCATTTGAATTTTGAAGAAGTTTATTAGCTATCAAAAACCCGAAGTAAATGAAACTATACTTAAGAAAAGTTGAGCAGAGATTATTTCAAATTCTCTTAGTAAGAAAAAGAATCTGTCCCATTTAAAGGATTTGCAGATGCAAAGAAAAATCTTAGAAAAGAATTGGTTTCAAAGAAGACATATGATAGTCAATTGAAGGACGATAAATATGAAGAAGCAAAAAAAAATTCTGAAGAGACGAATGATCGTCAATTGGAAGACGATATATATGATAAATCAAAAGATGATATGCTTGCTATTCTGAAATCTCGAAAAATGAGTAAACAAATAATTTATGGAACTCCCAACATTCGAACCTAATGATAACTTAAAAAGTGCCAAAAGGTTTATGGAATTTTATATTGACATATGTGATTTAGGTGTTAAAAATATTCACTTAGAAGAATTTATCAAGGAAAATTTGGACATAGATTGGATAAATGTTGAAGAGCTGAATTGCAGGAATCCCTATTCTATCTAAATCTTTTAAAATTACAACTGATTCGGGATTTTAAGAAAAACTTTTAAATGAATGAAGACTTCTGGCCTACGGGGACAACATGCAGAAAATTTTTTACTAAGAGAAAGAATAGCATAAGCAAATGATGTATTTAAATGATATTTATGAAGACATATGGAGTAGTTGATTTATTCAATAATGACTTTGATGCTCGAAAATCAAGGATTAAATTTGTTTAAGACAGAAGAAGATACCCTAAGATTAAATATGTCATTATTATTAATGGAACTCGTGTGTATATTAATTTTTTAACTGTTTTGTTTTATTTTTAAATTTTATTTTACCGATAAATGTCCTATGTTTACGAAATAAAGAATTAAAAACTATCCCATCTATCTATGTGTAAACTTGGATTTATAATTATGCCAACTTTTTAATTTTGTACAAATAGAAGGAAATATTGGTAAGATAAATGGGGATGAAGAGTAAATTAGACTTTATTCATATTAAGAGTATATGAATAAAACTAGATGTCTCATTTGACACCTGAGGGTAAGCATAAAAATAAAGATATTTAAACAGGGATTTGACAGAGAAATAAAGATAATGTGGAAGAAGAATAATTTCATAAATTTTCTTCCTAAAAAAAGTTGTGGAAATAATCAAAGCTCAAAATAATAATCTCCGTTGTGATAGTGATAGTAAATGGAGAGTGATATGTAACCATTTATTGAGAGAGAGAGAGAGAGAGAGAGAAGAGAGAGAGAGAGAGAGAGAGAGGAGAGAGAGAGAGAGAGAGAGAGAGAGAGAGAGAGAGAGAGAGAGAAAGTACATAAGATAAGAGTTTGAGGCTTAAAGCACGTTGTTCTTATTAATATCAAGAAGTACGAGTTGATTCCAATTATAATATATATATATATATATATATAATATATATATATATATATATATATATTAATATAATATACTATATATATATATATATATATATATATATATATATATATATATACTCCATGCATGGACAATCACCTACTCTATACAGGGCAAGTAGCAACTAGAGTAATGTGAAAAAGTTTTGAAGACATCTAAGAAATCCTAGTGTCTCATAAAGCAGTTGAGATAGAGGAGCAATGTGATCTTTCATTAATAATCGCGAGAGGGA
>JABUQX010085788.1:32500-35000 GCA_015478945.1 Trachelipus rathkii
GCACGTGTGAGTCCTGGTTGGAATAAGGTTGAAAGCGTCCTGTATTCTGTGCAGTAGATCCGCTGTATTGGACTAGGGCGTCGCAATACCGATACCTTAACCGTGCCCCCATAGGTGACGTCAAAAGGGCCGGTGTCAGATTCTGGCGACCACGTTGGTGGCCAGGCAAACGGGTCCTCCCGGCTATCCATTGTTCGCCGCACGTCGACCGTCGAGCTTGTGCCCGAGCATCGGACGCAAAAGGGGGGGGGCCCATCATGCCTGAAACCAGAATTGCGGTCGCACGGCGAACTAGGACCCCAAGCTGGTCCTGCATCGGTCGTCGCAGGAAACTCTAGGTAGAACCCCCGCACTGTTAGCTTTGTGGGCGAACGATGGGACATGACAGGTGTTGGCCAACAAATACCTAACAGATGTGACGGAGAACCGGTGTTGGTGACAAGTAGCGGCTATAGCATGCGGTTTCTCGTTGCCTCATACATTGACAATTTCTGCGAGTTAAATAGCCAGTCCCGTGTAAACAAGATCTTCGCCTCATCTGTGAAGGAGGACTTTATCTTTGGGGGAAAGACAGGCATCCTGG
Source organism: Trachelipus rathkii (assembly GCA_015478945.1). NCBI lineage: Eukaryota > Metazoa > Arthropoda > Malacostraca > Isopoda > Trachelipodidae > Trachelipus > Trachelipus rathkii. The sequence continues at coordinate 33,084 of JABUQX010085788.1, forward strand.
TTTAATGATGCTGGAGAAACCTACCGTACAAAGTCCAGACGTGATGCATAGTCCGCAGGAACCCAAGGCTTGTACCCTGCACAGGTGGTACGAATGGAGGTTGTACTCGGAATGACCGCATGATCTCCACACTGTGAGGTGCTTAATTCGCACAGCCTTGCGCGACACTAAGCATGCTGGCGGTCCGGTGATTTTTTGAATCTCGACGACGGCATCATCCACGATTGGTGTCGACCTTTGCCCATGCAGGAGGTGACCGACGATTGCCATAAGGCAGAGTAATTCGTCTCCCGCAGACGTAGTCACGACGGAACCGCCACGCAAAACGTTTTAATGGTGAGGATGTATTCTCTTTGGGTGTGGCCGTTCCAACTAGATGCGACGGGCCCCTATGTCCATTCCCCCTCGCTTCACCATAACACATCATCACAATGTCTGTGAGTTCAGCGTACTGTACCTCATGTTTTATAGCAAGCACGCACTGCAATATAACGTAACATACGGGCACCCGGGTAACTGCTACCACTCGACGATGACGCCTTTACGGCATCACGTTCATGCACGGTTGGTTGGTCTGCCACGTCCTTCCGATGCGCATACCTCCCCCTCTGGGGGGGCCTTGGGGAGAGATATTCATCTTAGCTAAAATGTTTTACCTACACGTAACCTACCTATCCTTTAGTATTGTCTGTAAGTTTTGATTACTAATATATAATATTATATATATATATATATAATATTATAATTAAGTATATATATATATTATATATATATAATTATATATATATATAATATATATATATATATATATATGAGAGAGAATTTTGATTTTCTTTCTTTTTTAATAGTATAAAACTGGAAAATGTAACACTTTTTGTTGTATTTCTTTAATAGTGAAAACACTCAACGCGCCCATCGTGAGAAATATTTTTTTGAGTGAGGATTAGAGTCGCACACACACGGGTAGTACCTGGCAGAGATTTGTTATGATTAGTATCAGATTTAGAATATTAATAGTATATTTATATTATTATAAAGTTATTATATAACTTTATATATATGAGAAGTACGTATGTATGATATGATATATCCATAATGATTATCCTATATCGCGGTTATTATATATGCCCGTAGATGCTATTGATAGGTAGCTTTGAGATAGCGGTAGAGTCGGGTTAGCGTTCCACCGGCGTCATTCAGGGACCGATGTGAAAACTATCGGTGATGGTGTTCTTTTCGATATGTGGATGGTAAGTGGAAGCGCATATGTAAGATATCGGTGATCCTCTTATGTATATGTGTGTATATATAGCCTGCCTGTGGATCGCGTGATTGGTGTGAGTTGCTAACATCGCAAGCGGCGGAACGGTGTGTGCTCCACGCTGAGGAGGTTGTGGTTATAGATGGTAGCGAGATAAGAAGGACTTTTATATTATATAATATATTATATTAAAGCTCGCTGTGTATCGAGTATTCGTGCAGGTGCTGTGATACTCATGTGGGTATTGAGATCAAGTTGGTATATATATATATGAGATAGTGAGTAGGACGGACTGATGTGTATTAGCACGTCACGTGGCGTATAAGATCTTTCGTGAGTGTGTTGAGCGAATGAGGTTTGATACTAGTCTGTGGATTGTACATGACATAACTTCACGAATGCTCGTGATGTGCTAATGTAGGTAGAGCTCGATATGTATAAATGTTTGGACTTGCTGTACTGTTGTATGCGAGGTTTCACGTCGATGCTATCGCTTCGGGGCCGTATTGGATGAGCAACGGCTAGAGGATGTGGTGTGAGTTCAGCGCAGTGGTGACGAGCTGTGGATGTGAGGTGGTCTGTGCGAGGTTATGGCGCGAATGAGGTTTGGGTTTGTTGACGGATTGGGTCGTGATAGGTATAATATTATTATATTT
>JABUQX010085788.1:47500-52763 GCA_015478945.1 Trachelipus rathkii
TAGGAAGACTAAAAGTTGCATACGTAGAAGGAAAAATGAGGTAAATGAACAGTTTGGGAAAAGGATAAATGGGGACTTACAAGGGAATAGGGAGCTTTTCTGGAAGGAAGTACGCAAGGTTAAGAATGAGAGTAAAGGGAATCTGCAAAGGATAATGAATAGGGATGGTGCTTTCGTAGCTAATGAAATGGATGTGAGAAGAGTGTGGAGGGAACACTTCGAAAATCTGCATAACATTGACAGTAATGTGATAGTGAATGTATGTGGGTTTGATAGTTCAAGTAGAAATAGGTATTTTTGGAGTTTAGATAAATATTAAGGAGGAGGTAATGGCTAGGGTGAGAAAGTTGAAGAATGGTAAATCTGCAGGCATAATCGAATAACTGGTGAAATGATCAAGAATGGAGGAGAGATGGTGATTGAATGGATTTGGAAGTTGTGTAACAAAGCGTTTATGGAGTGTATAGTTCAGTCTCTACTGGAGGAGAGCAGTAATAGTATCCTTAAATAAGGGTAGGGGGATAAGGAGAACTGTAGGAACTACAGGGGAATTAGTTTATTAAGTGTTGTAGTGAAGATATTTGCTGGTATTTTGGTCGAAAGAGTGCGTCGAATGATTGAGGGACTGATTGGTGAAGAACAAGGTGATTTTATAAGTGGTATAGGATGGGGGGATCAAATTTTTACATTGAAACAAATGATTGAGAAAATGAGAGAATAAGAAGCAAAATTGTATTTAGGTTTTATGGACTTGCAAAAAGCGGATGACAGGATTAATAGGAAAGCTTGTTTCGGGTGTTAGAGATATATGGTGTTTGTGGTAAGCTTCTGAATGGAATCAAAAGGATGTATGACGATAGCGAAGCGTGTGTAAGAATAAATGGAGTCGAAAGTGATTGGTTTAATATTAATAGTGGATTGAGACAGGGATGTGTTAGATTTCCTTGGTTATTTAATTTGTATATGGATGGGGTGATGAAAGAATTAAAGATGGGGGTGGCAGGGGAAGGTGTTGGAATGATGAAGAATGGAAGAAAGTTCAAAGTGCTCTGCTTTTTGCATGCGGATGATTTGGTTTTGCGTGGTGAATCTGAGAGAGAGAGTTTGAGAGGATTGTTAGAGTGGTTTGACAGGGTGTGTAAAAAGAGGGGTTTGAAAGTAAATGCAGATAAGAGTAAGGTTATGGTTGTAAGTGAGGATAGTCCGCAGTATGGAGTCATGTTAGATGGTGAGCAACTGGAACAATTATATGAGTTTAAATATTTAGGACATATCTTGGGTGAAAAGAGAACGGACGTTGTAGAATGTAGTAGGAAAGTTGTGAATGGTAGGAAGGTGTCTGGTGCAATTAAATCCTTGTGGATGTGAATGGGTGACTATGGTCTTGAGGGTGCTAGGTTTTATGCTCCTATGAGGGGTAATCTGTCGTTACCGTGTGTTAATTCATAGTAGTGAAACATGGGTCTGAAATAAGAATGTTACGATCTAAAGTACAAAGTTTCAGATAAAGTACAATCTTATGGGACGTTGTTAGTTGTGGGAAGAATTGACAAAATGAGGAATGAACGCATTAGGGAGTTGTGTGGTGTAATGAAATATGTAAATTATAAGATAAACGAGAGTACATTGAGATGGTTTGATCATATGGAAAGGATGAATGATATCGGTTGTTGGTTTATGCGGATTATAGTGGGTGATGGTGCCGGAAATCGACCGACTGGGAGACCTGAAGAAAAAGTGGATTGAGTCAGTATAAGAAATATCGAAGAGAGAAATTGGAGTTTGGCAGAGGCGAGAAGAAAGGTCATAACAGTATGAATGGCGGGGTTTTGTGAGGGGGGTATGGTTGTGGTCTTTGCCCAGGGGCTTAACGCCATATTAGTGAGATACCACAGCTAGGGTCTGTCGCAGTCCTCGTCGAAACCTCTAGGGTGATTTCTTCTGACTGCGAGAGTTTCTCGCTTGGAGTATAAAAGGGGGTTAAGGTAAATGGGGAGGGACTTTCTTTCGACTTGTGTCATGTTCTTTCTTTACTTTTCTGTTCCGGTGTGCTACACACCTCACCCCCAATCTGGGGATATGGAGGAAGATGATTATATCTATATATATGATATATATATAGATATATATAATATATATTATATAATAATATATATATAGTATATATATGTATTTTAATATATAGTGTATTATATATATAATATCTATATATATATATATATATATATATATATATATATTTATATATATATACGTATATATATATATATATATATATATATATATATATATATATATATTGGCGGATATTATATATCATATATATATATATATATATATACTATATATATATATATATATATATATATATTCATAGTTATATTATAGTATGTTAATCAGTTATATGGTGATAAAGCGTTTATATATATTGATAGTATATATATATATAATTAATAATATATATATATATTCGATTATTATATCCGTATATATATCTGTATTATAGTAGGTTACTTATATGAGGTGTTAATATTCTGTGGTTTAGGGTTATATGACTAGCACAGATCTCTGGTGAAAAAGAATCAGACTAATATGTGAAACCCGAAAGAGTTGGGGGTAAATAAAATTCGATATAGGAATGTTCAGATATAAGATGAATGAAGTCTGCCAGTTGAAGGAAATTGGGAAAATAGAACAAGAGAAGTGTTCATGCAAAATTTACCATTTCGCCAGAAATATAAATGTAAAAACTGGCATACTTATGAAAGCTGGTGCTAGAGAATTGAACGAAGAGGAAGGAAGAGTCGAGCCACTCAACCTCTTCTAAAAGGAGAAGCTTTGGGATTAGGAAGTTCAGAAGAGCAATAGGCATTGTAATAGCGGTATACATGAGTGTGCTGCACAGTTTACCGGATATGAGATAAGGTTAGAAGAATAAATTTTATTTCTTCAAAATTTTCTAATTCACTGTTATTCGAAAACTGAGAAACAAGAGTTTAAAGCAATGCGGTGATAGATTATATTAAGATGATTCTCCCTTTTTCAGCATAAGTTAATGAGCTTACGCTTCTTGCAGAATTGAAAGGAAGATCTGAATGGAAAAGTAGAGATGAAGCCCTTTACCAATGTAAGGTATAAGCTCGGAAGAACATGTTTTGAAACCACACTAGGGATACCGTTAGAAGTTAGAGCTATGCGACTTCACAGTATTAAGCTCAAAGATATAGTGAATAAATAAAAGTTTCCCCAAAAAATGCTATATTAGACAAAAATGAGTTAGGGATAGGTGGAAAAGGAGAAATAGCACATTGATCGTCTAAGGTGAAGTTAAATGCAAAGGTTTGTAAAAAGAGTTCTGCTTAAGCAGAGGGAACGATAACTGCAAAGACAGAAATGAGAATTGGAAAATCAAAATAAATAAGTATAAAAGATGGCATTTTTAGTAAAATGACAGAAAGAGAGGCAAGGAAAGGAACCGGAAAGAATATTGCTTTTGGTGGAAATAGGAATTGTGGCTTTACGGACAATAGATTTTGTTATAATTCCGAGCTAAAATATAAATAATTTTTGGAGGTTTTACTCTGAGAGATCCCTTTCACTGAAGCAGGGATCATCATTCATAGGGAAGTCAAAGTAGTATAACCCCAAGCCCAACAAATTCAGTTATCAGCCCAAATATTAAAAAAAAAGATTCCCCAAAGGGAGGGATTGTTCCTGCAGAAAACTAGACAGAACAATAAAGGGATGTGAAGGTGATCGAAAAAAAAATGTTTACTGTATAAAGAGAAGGACTGGAAATTAATGATGATCCATTAAGCTGAGTACATCTCCAAAGCTAATAATGAATAGAAAATCGGATGGCAAGTTTAACAGTTGTATCACATAACTAGAGGAAACTAACTCTCTCTCTCTCTCTCTCTCTCTCTCTCTCTCTTCTCTCTCTCTCCTCTCTCTCTCTTCTCCTCCCTCTCCATCTTTCCCTTCCTCCTCCTCTCTCTCTCCTCTCTTCCTCTCTCTCTCTTCTCTTCTCTCCTCGTCTCTCTCTCTCTCTCTCTCTCTCTCTTCCATTCTCTCCTCTCCTCTTCACTCTCCTCTGTCTCTTCTCTTTCTCTCTTCTCTCTCTCTCTCCTCCTCTCCTCCCCCCTCCATCTCTCTCTCTCTCTCTCTCTCTCTCTCTCTCTCTCTCTCTCTCTCTCTCTCTCTCTCTCTCTCTCTCTCTCTCTCTCTCTCTCTCTTTTAAATCATCCCGATCTCTCTCTCTCTCTCCTCTCTCTCTCCTCCTCTCTCTCTCTCATCTCTCTCTTCTCTGCTCTCTCTGTCCTCTCTCTCTCTGTCTCTCTTCTCTCTCTCTCTCTCTTCCCTCTCCTCTCTCTCTCTCTCTTCTCTCTCTCTTCTCTCTCCTTCTCTCTCTCTCTCTCTCTCTCTCTCTCTCTCCTCTCTGTCTTCGTCTCTTCTCTCTCTCTCTCTCTCTCTCTCTCTCTCTTCCTCTCTCTCTCTCTCATCCTCCTCTTCTCTCTCTCCTCTCTCTCTTCTCTCTCTCCTCTCTCTCTCTCTCTCGTCTCTCTCTCTCTCTCTCTCTCTTCTCTATCTCTCTCTTCCTCTCTCTCTCTCTCTCTCTCTCCTCTCTCTCTCTCTCTCTCTCTCTCTCTCTCCTCTCTCTCTCTCTCTCTCTCTCTCTCTCCTCTCGAAATTCATCCTGATTCTATCTCTACTTTACAGTTAGGACTCTTTAGCTAGTTCGAAGAAAATTTTAAGATCTCAATTTCGAAAATGAAAATTGCCCTACATACCTATGTCTTCTACTTTTCATGTTCATTTTCTTTATATCTAATCTATATATAATAACTCCCTATATACTAACCCCACACCTACATATATCAATCATACTTACTAACATAACTACCCTATATACACTAAACAATATACTATATATAACATATATACTATACACTCATATAAACTATATTATATATATATATATATAAATATATATACAACAGTTTGAAACAAGCAAATACAAAAATCATTATAAAAAAAAAAGATAGAATTTCTAGAAGCAATGCCAGCGGAAAGTAAGCAATATTTTTTCCAGCTGGGACTGGCTACCATCTTTTAAATATGATTTGTCTTTTTGTTAAAATAGGCCTCTGAAAAATAAAAGAAACAAATAGGGTAATTACTTGGATAGTTTTTTTAATATCTGTGATGTACATAATTGAAATGACTCATGAAGAGCAATTTTTGTGCATCCTACAAAGTATCG
>JABUQX010085789.1:0-25000 GCA_015478945.1 Trachelipus rathkii
ACGAAAAAGCATCAGGCAGCGTTTGACACCCTGAAAGATAAGTTGGTGGTACAGCCACAATTGACATTCCCTGATTATAGCAAAGAATTCTTCGTGAATACAGATGCTTGTAATTATGGCATTGGAGGTGTGTTGTACCAGCTCACAGACGAAGGGAAAGAGAAGCCTCTCTCCTTCGTCTCCGGAGTGATCAGAGGCAGTGAAAAGAACTACGATACGATTGAAAAAGAATGCCTGGCCGTAGTGTTTTGCTTACAGAAGTTTAGGAAAACCATCTTCGGTTAAAAGGTGACCATCATCAAAGGTAATCAGCCTCTTTGCTTTATCTTTTGAAACAAACAACAGACAGGTAGGCTAGCTAGATGGAATTTGTTTGTTAACAGCTTTTCCCCTACCATAACTTATAAAAAGGGCAAAAACAATATTCCACCAGACTACTTAACCCTGTAAGTCCTAAGCGGTCACTGGTGACCGCATTAAAGATGTGGTTAAAAAAGGTAAAGGTGATTTACCTCGAACAGATTTTGTTCTGAGTAGAGAAACATTCATAAGAGAACAGGCAAAGTGCCCAATATTAGGTAAATTGGTAGAATGGGCAAAGGCGAACCCAAAGACCTACCCACACATTTTTATTAAAGGTGTTTTATATTATGCTACACAATCCAAACCTTATGTCATACAGGTCCCTGACTGTATGATTTACAGCGTGATAGATCATTAAAATCTTTATTTGAGTTGCTAATGTGAAGTACCTTGCAAATTTTTAACTTGAATCTAATTTTCTACTTTTCAGCCCAAACAAGATACCATGATCTTTATTCAAGTATTGCTGAAATTTAATACAACTCATAATATTCCACACAGAAGTCAGTTTATTTATCATAAGCAATTTTAGAAATCCTGTATCTTATTCCCTCGTTCAAATCGTTTATTTTATAGATTAAGAAAAGAGCCCTGCCCAGCATATAACCTTAAGGAACGCCACCCTTTACCAACTCGCATGATGAATGATGACCATAAAACTGTTCAAAGCTTCATCTGTAACTTCATTATATGCTTCTCACTTCCTTTTATCTACACACTTTTAAACTCCTTGATTCGAGAAATGTTTACCTTTGATAATGGTTTAAATTCCCTTTTTCCCAACTTTAAATTTTTAGCCTACAAAGGGCCTAAAAAACCGTTCAACAAGCAAGATTAAAATAGTATATATTACCTTTCTTGTACGATCAACAAACCCTTTTTTCATAATAATATATATAATATATTTAATTATATATATATATATAATTATAATATATATAATATATATATGTACGTGTCCATGTGATACCTAAGTTTATGAGGTGAGAAAATAAACTCCTATATATACCCACTTTTGATAAACAGATATAAAATATAATATACATGATAAAAAAATTCTAATAATTAATATTAATTATAAATTATATACTTATAAGTATAAAAGTATTGCACAAAATTAAGTTTTTAGAACCATATAATATATATATACAATGATATATATATATAATATAAAAACGATTATATATACTTATGCATATATATAAATATATATTTCAGAATAACGGAGAAATATCATATTCTTTGTCCTCAAAATAGAGATGGTTTAGAGCAGCAATTAACTACTTTAGAAATTAAAGATAATACCAACAAAGTTACTGCCACATACACTCCTGTAGAGCAAGCTGATGCATTTTGGTCTTTTGTTGAAGACGATAAACCATTTAAAAATTGCTCCCTTGCTACTGATCCGTCGCGTTAAAGGTCTCAACGATATTAGGAAAATAGATACACAGGAAGTTTTAGATCATTATTAAATCGAAAAAGGTCGCCCCGTGACACTTTACGAAATTTGTGCGACACAAACAGAATTATTAATTAAAACTCCTTTTAACCTTCATGTTTCAACCTAAGAGCCGCATAATGTGCTTGGGGCAACAGTGTATAACTTACAAAAATCTTATGGAGGTCTAGTTATTTGATTTTGTGTCAATAACTTTACACAAAGGTATCCCAGAAAACGGAATATGATACTTATTTATGGAGGCGAAATGTTTTGTAATCAATACACACTATCTGCGATTGATCCTTTCCTACGAGCATCTTATTCTCTTGTGCGAAAGAACGCTAACCACGCATACATGGGCTTCTCATGTGAAAACATTGATTTCCATTCGTACGTATATAGTCTTAGAATAAAGTTAAAATCTTCTTTATGATCTAATGCCCATCAAATACACAAATTAATTCCGCTATAATCGCAATATTCCACCAAAATACTACTGGTATCCTCCACCCCATTTAATCCTATTATAATAAAATATACTAATTTTAGAATAAACTTCAATACATATTCTACCTATGTTAGTATGCTACACACCAAAAACTGATTTGTCAACCTTATTTTGTGAGATAAATAATAATAACGTAGATGAAAAAAGAGCAGACAAAATAAACGAATAAGTTGTAAGTTGATAAGTATAATATGGTATTATTCAATATTTGCGAGCCGTTAAAGCGCTTTCATAAAAATAAATAAACAAAGATTTTTCCGATATGTAAATAGTAACCATTAGAGAAAGAAAACACAACACGAGACAATTAAAAGAACTAACATCACTAAAAAAAGCAAAAAAATGAGTTCAAATATATTCGGAATATTATATTGATTTTCATTTCCACTAGTTATTCGTTGTCGATGTCTAGTAAATTAACACGGTCAATCACTCTATTTACCGTGGATGTATGTGAAATCAGACTGACCCGCTACTACAGAAGCAAACAATAAAAAAAATGGCAATAAGGAAAAGTTCTTCAAAATCATAGATAGTTTAATAGCTATTTATGGTGGACCAACGTCCCGAAAAGTATTTATTATTGTGAGTTGATCATACAATATTTGAAGTAGTTGCTCAGGTTGTTTCTCATAATGATGAAGTTTGTAATATCGGGTGGAGTATTATATTAGTTGATATGAGAAAAGATGCATTGAGATCCAAAAAAATATTAGATAAGAATATAGAGAAATATGTAAGGTAAGCCACCCATAAATAGTGATACTCGGAAATCAGTTCAGAAGAATAAATATATGTTAAGTAGTAGAATACTATTATATACTACCACGTACGAAATACGAAACATACTATCTTATCTACTATATTACTATCTTACCTACCTATAACTCCTCATCACACAATACAACATATTACATAAAATAAATTAACATTAATAACTCTAAAGCTTTAATCATCCATCAAAATCTCCTCTTACAACAAATCCAATCTCAGGTCTAGAATATCAAAACACACATGCCTTTATCTCACACAAACTATTCTGATCTACCCACTGCTTAAACGAGCTCATATGTGAATATAACAGCTCACTTTGATCGTACCCCATTGATTGCCACAATTTTTCACAAAAAGTCTTCCATATTATATAAAAACTAAACACTCATACTGTCAGGTGGAAACCTGCAAAAATATAACAGTGTCGGAAGAGAAAGGAGTGTGAGGATTTTGTGAGAATGTGGCATCGTATGTAATTAGGACGCAGCGTATTTGGTATAAGTAAGAAATTGGCCGTCTCAGTGATTATATATCTGTCATCTGTGTATATTGTTATGTGTTTTCCAAGATAAATACCTAATACAGTGCGCATCTAATTTGTTCCACTCCTAAAACTACCGCTGCCAATTTACTATAATAATACTCTCGTCTAAATCCTCTATTACTATCAAAAGAAGAGTTTAAGAACTAATCTTAGAGTGAATTTCTCAATTGTTCACGAGCCAAAAAAAAGAATTTCAACAGATAGATAAGACTCCTTTTCTGTTTATAAAAGAGAATAGAGATTCTATTATCACAAAGTAATACATCAACATACCCCTCTCTTATTTTTACACTTTATGAGTCCGCTAACTAATGGAAAAGAACTGCAAAAATAATATAGACAAATCAATAATTAAATATACGCACTGTATTACAGCCCTATCTCAAAGAAAAAATTGTACTTACCACTCACACGAAAATGAGCTTAATCAGAAATCCTATAAGTATCAATTGAAAAAAAGTATATTTGGTCAAATCACTACCTGTCTTATTCCCACTGCTTATTAATAGATGCTTACCTCTCAGAAATGAGTCACAAGTATTTATGACAACGAATATAACATATATCACATCCGTTATATTAATAACAACCACGATTCTCACAAAATAAATATAAGCGAGTTTACTGGTCCCAAAGACTCCATCACCAAAGAAAAGGTACTAGGTAGAGACACAACACACTAAGATGAGGAGAAAAACCAAAAAAAAGAGAAACTTTAGGTGGGCTTATTTGTTTTTTTTCAAAAAAAATTATGTTTTTGTTCCCAATCTATATATGTAAATTAAACAACAAAGTTTTTGTACAAAAGAACACACACTGAGGAGTAACTAATTGCGAAATATGACTCCTACGTATATATTAATATACCCAACCTCTCGTATACCTGTCCCAAAATTAGATTCAGTGAATAATAACATAAATAGTACTTATATAGAGATGATAATAAATATTATTATTATTTTTATACCTATTAAATTTGCATTCATATATATTATTAGTATATATTATATCTGTATATAAATATGATATAATTATTAAGAAAAATAATTCCTTTAGTTATATAGAATAGTATAATTTCATATTCATGAATTACTACTTTAGTTTATAGTATAAGATATTATTTAATTTTAATAAGAAATGATGACAGATTATTATCAATTGCATTACGGCTACAATCTGTATATTATAATGCTTTCATAACTCACGCATTAAGCCAATCCTTTAGCAAAAAACTATAATAGATGGTAATAATTAATAAATAAATTATTATAATTATATTAAGATAACTATTTAATTATCTAAATATCATTTGTATTTGATTAAAAATTAAAAATTGCATTTTAAATTTAGATGTTAAGGAATTGTATTATATAAAAATTTCTCTACGATTTAGAAATTAAGTATTATAGATTATTTATAGTTATAGTATACTTAATGATATTAATACATATAATACTGAGTAATTTAAATTCATCAATTAGATCTCTTATTTACAAAATTAACTATGACATTATAATCATAAGATTAAATAAGGTTTTGTGCTTATTTAATTTATATATAACACAATAATAATAAATTATTATAAGTAATATATCAGTTCATACTCTAAAATAAAGTATATACTGAACTATCAAGCCTACGAATATATTTAATATATAAAATAAATACATAAATATATAGAATAAAACATAAAAAATTTACGATAATGAAAAATGATAATGTAATACAAGCTATATATCTATATTTAATATAATATCCTTAATTTTTTTTAATTAAATATAGCTTTATTTATTTATAGATAATTATCATTAATAAATCTCTAGTATATTTATTAAAAAATAATAAGTATTAAACTTTAAACTTAAACAATGATAAGTAATAATGAAATTAAAGAACTTTAAATTATATACAAATCGGTTAATAGATAAGTATAAATTCAAAATAAATAAATTTCACGAAGTTAATGTAAATATATAATATATTTTCATCTTTAATCGGTGAGTTATATTTTTAAAATGTAAAAGAAAGTTTTTTTTAACACAGGTATAAACAATAAATTTATATTAATCCGATCAAACTTCATAGAATAATAGCCCTAGTTCGAAACGCCTTTGCCATTGCAATCTAAAAACATCTACTATAGATATTAAAATATCAACCTATTTTACTATCAAATAAAACAAATGTTTTAAAAATTAGGCGACCTTAACTATTACAAAAAATAATAAAAACTAAAACATATAAAGTAAAAGTTATCAAGTTAAAATAATATAAGAATAAAAAGTTCAGAAAACAGTAGGATCTTGGCTATATCATTACCATCCTTAATCAAACTTCAAAAACAATACTCAATAAATGAAAAGGAAAGAAAAACGAATAGTCCTACCCGGTACTTAGTCTTATACTACATGTGTAATAGTATTTTCATAGAAAGTACAAACCAGAGAAACTTTGTCATGAACTCTGGGTAATCAGGGGTACCCCTTCATTTCGGAAACGATAATTATTATCATTACTTAAGGATAACTAATACATATAACTAGTGTAAATATAACATCAAAGAGTTACATCCTATCCATACTTTCACTATGAGACCCACTATTTCTAAATGTTCATAAACAAACCATAATAGTAAATATATATATATTCTATATATAGCTATCTAATTACAATGGGGAATTCTAAGTCTAAATTGAACCATTATATCGAAGTTAAAATAATCTCATAAACCAGAAATTGATAATATAAGTGAGAATATAGATATATATATTAAACACCTGGAATCTCAGCCAGATCAAATAAAAAAGTAAAAACGTAAAACCATATAATATATTATTACCATAGCTTTATCCTATTTTCTTCTCTGGAAGTTATTTTATTATACATAAAACATTCGTTGTTGGTATACATACTTATATAATATATATATACTATATATATTCATATTATATATATATATATAGCAACAGACATAAACAGGTAAGTGAAATTATACTCAGAAAAAAATATATATATATAATAACAATATCTATTGATAAATTAGACGATTGCGTGGAAAAGCAGTGCACAATATGTATCATAAGTAAGTAACCAACGGTAAGACATTTTAATGAGTTAAATTTTCTCCACATATAATTGAGAATTAATGATACTTTTACAAATATAATATATATTTAAATAACGAGTATTCCAAACTAGTTTAAGTTACTCCGCACCATCAATATATATAAATCAAATAGTAATAGTATAAAAGTCTATTTATATATATAACTATAATATATTATAAACCAAAACTGTTTATATATATAAAGTTAATACACCTACGACTCTTTCCTTATAATTAAATCAATTGATTTGTGATACAAAAAATATAAAATTTTTTCTAATTCATACAACTCTATATTCTATCTCATCACGTTAATTGCAGCTTTACTGCATATTTCCTTGACCTCTTCAATGAGTACGTCTATGACGAAAGCTCATATGTGATATGATATCAAAGAAACTTAAACGACATTAACCGTTATTCAGTTATATTAATAACCTATCTAGAAAACACTATAGTAATACAACATTACTAAACCTCTCATAACTTACTCTGGACTATAATTCAATCTGCTGCGTAACCCCTATGATACATTAATTACTTTTAAAATTACCTTATTAATCTTCACAGTTATGATTATATAATAGTAGATATTCACTTCCACATAAACTACACTCATTTATCCTTCTATACTTCCTATTGAAATCAATCTATTATATATATTCGAGTTATTGTACAATTAGACACCAAATAAAAAATATTATTCACTATTATGTGTGGTAATTTAATTGGTGCCGAACGGAAATATATACTAAATCTTCTTAAGAATCGACACACACACTTCTATTCGTAACAATAAGTCCAAACTAGTATCTTTTAAACTCTATAACCCAATTCCAAGTATTTAGCTGTCTACTTGCATGATCATTCTTGTTTGTTACACTCATCTTAAATTTACCAATGATTTTTCCACATTGCCTATTGCAGAATATACCATAGGAAATAAAATCTAATGAACAACAATTTTTCCCCTTATTTCTTTTTCAGAAAAATCTAGGGCTTCAATTGCTTCAATTGCATGTGAGAAACCCAAATCTATTGCAAATAGCTGTAACAACCATACGGTAAAAGACAAACTTAATTTCTCTATACTATTATATTCATATCATGAGAGGATGATGCACTTTATCTATTATATATCTTTACTAAAATTCACACTAGAAAGAATCCCATTCATTGAAAGAATATTCACAATCATTTCTTATTCTTAATTTTATACTACTATTATGTTTTATATTTCTAAAACTTCTATATCCATTGCTTTAACCTAAATTTCTTCCGTTCATTAGTTACCTAATAAGTATATACATAGCTTTATGAAGTGAGTATAATCATATGTATATACAAATACTAAGATCAGTATATAATCAATCCTATATATGTGCAATCTAATATGCTATTACCCACCGTGAATTCCCCACACATAATTTATAAATTATCGATCCATGTTCGCCAAAAGTGACAAAAGAACAATAATTGCTCAAAATTCATCTTTTAACCCTATAGATCTTGTCCATCGCGTAATTTATGATTGTTTTGAGTTAAAAATAAGGATTATATATCTGGTTGTAAGAAATATAGTGCGAATCCCAGCAGGAAAAGGTCGATATCACAGCTAAAAGTACAATCCGCACTTGTAAGGTTAGATTAGGGTATCGGAATAAGTTTACACTAAAAAAGTTCAATATATTACCATAGAAAATGTAATGGTGAAAAGAAAAGACGAGAATACGAAATTAAGTAATAATTGATTTATGGTAGACGCATCACATACAGAAAATCTGTCACAATAAACCATCTTATTAATTAGATAAAATTAATATAAAGCCGAATTAGTTGGAGGTCTAAGATCAGAAAATTCACTCATTATTATTATATATATTTAATTATATATTATAATATATTTATAAATATATTAAAAATAATTACTTAAATATTTATCAGTGAATGATAATATATAATAAACAACAAAAACTCACATAATATATTAAATTATTAATTTATGATAATTTCTACAATAATAATGAAAATAAGAATATTACATCCACTATTATAATAGAAACATAAATAAACTATGTAAATAATCTAATATATCTAATATGTATAAAATGAAAAATTAAAATTATTAAACGCAATACCCAATACTATTATAATATTATTATATTCTAATTATTATTTAATAGAGTATAATTTTAGTACTATTATTGAAAATGAAGCGTTTGTATTTGTATTAAGTTAAGTGCCTGTGCGCACCCATATAATAATAAATAAATAATACTTTTTATGCTTAAGGAAATGTATCTTTAAATATTACCTACCTTATCGAAGATAGGATAACTAATAATATTACTATATATCATTTCCAGTTAAAATTATAATTAGTTATAATTATACTATTAATAATTGCCACAATTCCACATAACATTGATTCCGTATTTCATGTTAAACTTAAATGTCCATTGATATAATGCTTAAAGTATCTCACACCAACTAGTTACTGTTGAAGTAGGTTTCTAATCACACGGAAAAACAAGTGAGCTTACACTTACACCCATAAACTTTTCTTACAATTACTAAAGGCTCAAATTCTAAATTCCATTCATATACTGGCAAATCTAAATAGAACACAAGCTACTAGAGGATAGACACAAAAGCAAGTCCAAATTACTATTGTTATAACAATGAACCACTGAGTTATAGTGGAAAGTAACCCCGAAAGGAAAATGAAATCACTAATGAAACATAAGAATATAAAAAGACACAAGTATTAGGAAACTCAAAATAATACTCAAAAATATCATAAAAAATATTAGCCATCAAATGGGCCTGGAAAAAAGTGATAAAAAAAATCAGAAAAAAATGAAAACTCCTAGAAATTCCAATATATTATAGCCAAATTATGCTGCCAACACAATGACTTACATCTATTTCAAAAAAGAATTTCTTTATAATATTTCTATATTTATATTATTTATATTATTATATGCTGAAATATAATTATTAATATATCTAATATTGTACATTATATTTTTTATATTTCCAATATATATATACTATTAATTATTATTACATTATTATTGTTATAATGGATGTGATATTAGGATGTTTAGAGTAGGCACAAAATGTGTACACAAATTTCGTGTTTTTAAATTATTTATTTACATAATAGCAATAACAACAATTTTAATAAATTTTATGTGTCTTTTATTATATTTGATTAATTATTAAATTATATTAATCTATATTATATTGAATTATCCCGTATTACTTATATATTATTCTGTTCATGAAAATGGTCAAGGTTTTCATTTTACCTTTTGTGACACAAACCACCGATAAATTTAGAAAATTCATCATATAAATTAAATTACTATAATTTTAATAACCATATTTAATTTTATAATGTATTGATGTAATATTATTATTTATTATTATTTTGATTAATTATTATGTGTAATATATAATATGTCTTATATTTCATTCCAAATAATAATTAAATTTATTGGATATTATTATTATTATTATTGATGTTAATTGTTTAATTATATATTACTATAAATATATTTTATTTGATTATTATTATGATAATTATCACTTGTTGTGATTAAGATCCGGTTATTGCATAGTAAATAATATAATAACTTATTATTATTAATAATCTGCATTATTTCATTTATTGAATTTCTATCTTCGTTTATATTTAAATACGTAACCTGATGAATGTGAGTATAAAGAATTAACACATATAGAATAGCATCACATGAGAATGATGGGGAACGGCGAAAGAGCTGTACTCTTTTCCTATCCTCTCGTTAATGCCTTCCTCATGGCTCCCATCTATCTTCTTATCACCCTTTACAATTAAACAGATATATACTGTAATATAAGATATAATATATATCATATTAATATTACAAGAACATTAATCAAATCGAAAGGAAAGCGCCCCATCCCTTTCCCTCACACCCACTCAATTGAGTAAGAATAAATAAGTCAAATCAAATCAAAAATATCACCACTCACTTATATATATATATATATAATACCTTAGAGGCTCTATCACTGAGTAAGTAATACTGATACAATATACGAAACCCTCCATCACTTATAGTATTACTAGATATCAATGTGGTTTCTCCCCGCGTATAGCAAAGCTCATCAATATACACTAATAATCCTCCTCACAAAATATACTCTAAAGCCTATATTCACTTTCTTCTCGCCTTACGTAATACAAAACCTACTAACAATTACCTATCTCCTTCAAACAATTACATATACTTTATTATAAGTCAATTCAAGTCGGATTGATTCTCAAAACAACCAGGAGCATGTCTCTGCTTATCCACTAATACATATTAAGCACCGTCTCATGGATAAGCCACCACGCCACTATCATACAGACTGGCCTAAATACACAGAGAGCACTCTACAAAATCCATCTCAAATGAGATAACCCACACGCATCACTAGCTCAGAGTATCGCTAACTCACCTTCCTACACTTTCCACACGCCCTACTCGTGTCGTCACACCTTCAAAACACATCCCACATATGTCATTCCTATAATCATGGACCGATCCATTCATTCAACTCCCCCGGTTTATATCGCCACCACAAAAATTCGTAAATTGCACAAACACACTTCTCAACAAAACACGCCCATAAGTTGAATTTTGTCTCCACTTTCTCCACTCTGCTACAAAATCAGCCTATTACTTTCTAATTACAAAATTGATTCATTATATTATTCTACTTAACAATATATCTATTTTAAACAATAGGGTATATAAAAAAACTAACAGTGACTACCAAATTTCATCATTTACAGAATAATAAAAAACATAGTCTTCTCTTTCACACTGAGAAAGCGTGATAAGGGAACCCATTTAGTTACCAACTTCTTATACATTCCAATTTAATCAAGACGAATATATATATATTTATATAATATAGCTATCAAGTCCACCTTCCTAATAACCACAAACAACTTTACTTAATACTATTATCACAAATTACCGTTTACCCTTTTAATCATCAACATATTTTCCATAAATAAATATTTCACACTCTAAAGTATACTTTATGATTCAGTTGTCAGCACCTATTACTAACTACATATTAGACATTATCTAATCAATATTATCTCTATATAAGAATATTAATATATACATTATAGGATGCCTACAAATATAGAAGTACTATATAATATTCCGATCGGGCTCACCGACTCACTCCCAAAACCTTACCCTTATCTACATTTACTTTCACACCACTCTACCAAACCTCTCAAAACTCAATAGCTATACAGACGACCTAACCAAATTCATCCGCCATATAATAAGCAGTGCCACCCTCCACTCTCTTCCCTTAAAATCTCCATCAATCAAAATAGAAGCAAAAACTGCCTGGTGTCTCCTGCAAGCGGCCCACGTTGATAATATACCTTGAATCCCTCCAAAATTATATTCTCCACCAAATCAATTTATGCGAAGGAAAGTTAAACTAAGTAAATAAACCAAGAAGACCATAACGAAAATCCTTGCACCTCACTACCGCTATATAATATATTCAACCAATCACTATATCAACTTATCAATTATTCTTAAACTCGGTCACATTAATGGTCATACATAACTTTTGATTCCTTCAGAAGCCCTATTGCTTAAAACACCATTATATATAATATTATTAATCACTAACAAATTTTATTTAATAATTCACCTAGAATTAAATTCTCTCACTCTTTCTTCTTTTTCTAAATTCATTAAACCTAATATAAATAATATATTATCTTCTATTTATATCTATATTATATACTCCATTTTCTCAATCATTTGTAATATATTCACAATATAGTTAAAAAATTATAATCTACATGTCACTAACTAATTTACCTAATCATATACCATCATTTCACTATAAATATGCATACTAATTGATTTCATCTACTGCCATAGTCAGTCCTATTCAGTAAACTCAATATATTATACCGTAACTATCACTCTTACAAACCAATAAGATACCAGCAAAATTATATATATATATAAAATTAATATCAACTTAATTAATAATATTATCAGCATAAGGAGCCATAAATCTAAAATATTATCTATTATATAACCAAATAGTTCCTAACAGCTTCCTATTTACTTAAAATAATCACCCTTACTTTATATTAATAAAAAGGTTATATAATATTACTTATTATCTGAACTGTCATACTCTTCCGAATCATCTTACGAAACGCCATACCCTCCATAAATAAACCGCTTATTATGTTACATTAAACTTCCAAATCCATTCAATAATCAAAGCATCTCGCCTGCATTCCATTCATTCATCGTAAAAAATTACTGGAAATTTTGTAATGAAGTAATTACTTCACATTTCTTAACCGATACGGTGTGCGGTGGCTTTCTCAAAAATATCATTTATGGTAACCTCCTCATTCTTTACCTTACATAAAAACTAAACCCCGAAATGCTATTTATCTCCATTTAAATATACATGATTTCTTCGTGCCTCATATTAACAAAAATCTACAACAAGGAACAGTTTCAACTTCTCAACCCTCTTCATTACTGCCAATGTTATGCTGATTTTCGAAAAGTAGTTTCTCCAGCATCTACTATAGCCCCATTCCTAACATGCCATTATTCGTACAGCCATGATTCGAAACAGTCCATCACCCAATATATCATTATTGTGAATTTTCAGTTAATATCTTGCAAACTCATCTCCTTTAACACTAAAATTCAGGTTCTTTTCCCTATAGCTCTCGCTTGCACCCTTCGCATGAAAAGCTTTTTAAACGCTATTCCCTTGTCAAAGTATTCTTAATTCATCTACTTATCTTCCTAAACTGATATTACATTATATATAATATAAATTATAAAAAAATAAATAGAATAATAAATATAAAATATATATTGCTACTTATTATCCTTAAACTGAATATCTATGTGAGCTAATATAACAAAAAATTCTAAAAAATATAGTATAACATATAATTAAAATAACCCATTCATATATAAATTAAGGAGTTAACACAATATTTTAATAAAAAAATTCATTAAAAATATAAATAGCCTTATAAAATGGTAAAATAGGAGATTATAGTTAAATAGTGAAAGAGTTACTGTAGAGAATAAGATATAGTAGATTTGCCTTACGAAAATGCACGTTTGACGGACACCCACAGCCACAATGTGGTAATCTATTTATCTCCTCATAGTCAAAGACTAAAAAATACCTAACTGGCACACGAACATCCGTGATATTGCGAATTTAAGCTCACTTATATATTGGTATTGCATTATTTAACATTTAATTAAATAATAAAAAATAATTTGTTTAAAGATTAGTCAATTTTAATTAACTAGACATTAGTATAATTACTTAAATAATTGGTTAATATATAAATTTATGTCACAACTCTTGTGGACGTATGATAAATATAAATATACTATCGGTATATAATATATATAAACCTAGTAAGCGTGCTTTTAATAGCATGCGAAGCGTAAGCACCAAAACTAACTTCATATATGTGCTTCACTATATATTATACAAATATAATAATCATTTTATTTTAATACCCTATGTTTACTCTCGTATTGTTTAAATTCCGATAAAAAATAAATTTGAGAATATACTTGCTCAAACAAAATAAGTTATATCCCAGTACCTACTTTACACAAAATATATAATCTTAGAGCTATTCCAAACTATTCACCATTATCACTTTTATATCGATATAATTTACATGTTATAATAATACATAAAAAAATGGTAATTAATCGGTTACATATAAATTTTTAGATTATATACTAAGTAGGACTATTAGGAGCAGTGTACAATATAAGAAGATGAGAGAACTAATGAGAAATCATCTAGTTGAATGTGAAAGTAGATAATATAATTGCAATAATATATATATGCGCAAGGACAAGAGGAGGTAACTAAGTATGATAGGGTATAGCAGCGATAAATGACTGTTAACAATAGGTTCCACCCACAAGTGATAGTGATTTTAATGATATATGTACCAAGTACTAGATGCATAAATACCCATATATATAACTAATAACTAACTCATCTAGATAGCAAACCACCCCCTAAGGAAATAATTATTAGAGAGAAAGATATAAAGACCTTCAAGGAGTTCTGGACAGTTATTTTACTCATATTAATAATAATCACGTTCTTATACTCAATAATACAGAACTACGCCTAACTGATATTGAATAGCCACACCTAAATTTAGCAATTATAAATAGCTAAACTACTTACCCAAACTCTGTAAAAAAGAAGGACTATACGTTATTTGAAATATAGTAGATATAGTGTGTAAACCCCCATACTCCAAATTGAGTAAGTAATAATTAGGATAATAGGGTACAGAAAGCTATACACAACAAATCACATACTTATACCACAAGTCAAGGGATACCCTACATAGTTGAAATTCAGTAAAATATCAATTCACCAAGGACAAAGTTCTTCCCACCCTAGCTATGTAAACCCACGTGTTCCCACAGCTAATATATTATATGTATAAATTAGTACCTCCTGAGTATATATAGAATGAGACAAGAAGGAAATAACGCCCCTAATATGAGACGCTCCTACGACACCAATAGTAGTCAAAAAGTAAACCTATATTATATTATTTATAGGTTGTAATTACTAATTAATAAAACCTCCCTAGCCATCTTTTATTATTATAATATATAGTAGTTCCAAACATAGTATAGAATAGTCATCATCACCATCTCATTATTATTATTATATCCTACGGAGGAGACAATGATATTCTACTATATATATATAGCCTCAATACCAAGTGGTAAGTTCACCTAATAATTTTATCCATATCACTATATAAAGTTTGTTTATTCCCACTTAGTATTCTACCACTTAGAATTGCTGAAAAAAGTTAATAAAAATGTATTTTATTATAAACTAGTATAAGAAACTTAAAGACCAAATTATATAATATAATATACTATATATATAATATTATAGGCAAGAATAATTGCTTATATATATATGAGGATCATGCCATTAATTACGTCATATTGATAATATGTAGAAAATACTTATAACTTTAATAGGTACGTTAAAATGAAAGCCAAAAGTAATAATGACCTTTAGCTAATATAATAAATTCATTACTATTAATATATCTAAATTTATAAAAATATTAAGCACGAAGTCACATAGTAATTATGACTAACCTATTTATGAAGATAATCACGAGCTAATATTCTACCAGATTTACGAAGTTTAGTAAGATACTTCGCTATATGGTAATTAACTTACAAATTAAAATGATAACTTTTACATACCAATGAGTAATAATCAATACTTAATCACGTTATTATTATTCATTACTGTAAGTATAATAAGTGAATAATTATATATGAAATTAACAAACTGAGTAAATATAGAATATACTTAAATCTTCACGTATATAATTTTGTATATGATGATATTATATAAAGTAATAATTAAAGTATTTGCGCTATGGAAAGAGCTTCGTTCGGATCGGCTTCTAATTAGACACTTTGAACCTTTCTTCAATTACAGTAAATTTATACATTTACCAAATAATAACAGTAATAAACTAAATAATATATGAGATCATAAAAATCTATACAAAATAAATTTATATCAGATGAGAGAAAAATAGATGTGAGAATAGAAGCTAGTGAGTTTAGAAAAGAGATAATAACTCCACAATGATATTAAATTATGTTAATGCCAAGATATAATATGAAATATTATATAAACAATAAGTAAAAATAATAATAATAATAATAATAATCTAGTAAATAATTATATATTAAAAATATAAGCTGTTACCACAAAATTATTTCTACAATAGTCTTACATACCAAATGATATATTTCTAGAATCATGACAAAAATCTCAATTTATCAAAAATGCAACGTGTTTTCCGTTATAAGCCAAATTCTCTAATGGCGTGTGTATCATTATCATTTAAGCACAGGACCCGAAGATAGCACGAGATATTTTGCAAGCACAATAAAAGCTATGCATAAAGATGAAAAGAATACAGAGGATTCCTCGTATATCAGAATACTGATAGCAGCGCCATTCGGGTTATGCAAATAGAGACAATTTGTGAGATAAGGAGAAGAACGTTATGACGCGATTTACCCAAACAGTGTTCGAAGCAAAAGAGAGGTGAAACAAACTAATACCTTTCACACAATTAAGAATAATAAGAACGTGATATGGAAACATAGTCGAACACAAGACAACAGGCATGAGGTTTGATACTACTATCATCCACGGAATATGAACATTATAAGGAAATTTTAAAGAAAATATTAATAACCACACAAATGAATATGATATATAATGAAACACAGTTTAGCTATTCTCTTATGAGCTGATTGTCTAAATCTTCACGAGAGCCTGTCACACTATATATAGGTATTAGAATTAAACTTATTGTGACGAATATGTAGAGCCTTACACAAGATAGTAGTTCTCAAGTCATTAAAAAACGCAGACTCACCCCTCTCATGGTAAGACTTACTCAGGAGAAGGTACCATATAAATGTTAACCCATTACAATATAAAATATTATGAATATAGAAAGGCGCTGAGGAATAGACTAAAAATACTTAGTCACGTCAGCACAAAATACGAATGAGTCCACAGGATCTCTCTCCTAGAGAGAAAGGAAGTATATATAGCTTCACAGTAAGGGTAAGAAGAAAACACATAGATATCTATAGTGTCTAGAGTGAGTCTCAACAAAGAGAACTTTGAGAGAGTGAAGAAGATATAGGAGGAAAATAAACCTATCGTAAGAATAAGAATCACCTTCCCATCACCAGAAAGAATAAAGAAATATATATATATAGAGCTATTATGTAAAAATTATTTCGTAAATTTATTAAGATAGATAATGAAGTAGAAAAAAAGTGTTATATATAAATAAAAAATATATGATAAGAAGAACATATTAGGTATTAGACTAAAATAGAATATAGATAAATAAAGCCGTAGGCATTTCAAACATTTCATATATAATGAAAAGCGTGATTCTATATACGATCTCATTTTACCTGAGAAGTTCAGAAGTTTCATTCCAAATATTATATATTTACTAATTAGTATTTATGATACCCACTCACTTACTAATATATAATTATAGTAAATATGATGAAGTGACAAGGCCTGACTGAGCTCATTTAAACACCGATCAATCTCACAGCTCGTCACACGCCCTAGATCACGTTTATAAAGGAATTAGAGAAAGAAGATATAATTTAATAATATATATACCTACTTATATGCAAAAATAAACCTATACTTATAGGTTAATGTGCTATAAGTAGTATAGTTATAAAAAGATAAATATAACCTGAACAATATATTGAAAGGAGAGAAATTCCATAATATACTTACTGCATGCATAAAAAAATAATAATCAATTTAAGTAGCTACTTAGCTTTTACGAAAAGCGATCTAAAAAAGTGAACTAAGTTGAGATATATAAAATGAAGTAATAATACATATATACTAATTATATACCCATAAAATATCTAAATTATTATATATTATATTTATCTAAAATATATATATAAATATGAAAGTAAAGATAATATAACTAATTCCTGTTATCTCCAAATTCATAATATATTTATGATTAGATTAAATAACTCTAATGATTGAAATCTATCACAACGAGAAGAGTACACCCACTCTGAGTCCAGGAAGAGTATACCGCCCAATTAAACCAGCAGCTAAAAACCAGGTAATTAAAATCGAATAGTTATAGTTTTGAGTTTTGATTTTTATAAGTTATAAGATTCACAACAAATAACCACTATATAACCAACAGTTGCGTATAACGGCATTCACTTATCCCCAAGGTAGAGAAGTCAGCTACTTCAATATCGTATACTACACTAGATCACCAGATTTATATATATATTTAATAGCGAATACGTCGTTTCACACACTGAGATAAAAGATAGACAGCCCTGTATCATATTACATAACTCATCGAGACCGTGAGTGACAATAGATAACGGTTTAACTTATTTCCATCACAGAAATAGGAATCAGATTCCAATAGTCATATTAAACTAAGCAACTAAGTTGAAATTCTGTTATAATTTCACAAGGAAGGGAAGTGCAAGTTACTAACCTGTCAGTGATCTCAACCCTACTCAACTATATGCATAACCTATGGAGTATATATCACTAAGAATAAAGAGAAGAATAAAGAATTATATGCTAATTAACTAACGTATAATTGCAGCAGCTCAATGATTCATGATCAAGACCATAGTAACAAATGAAATTAGTATGATCGAGACGAAAGATACTCGGTATACCTTATCAACACACTGGACGCTGTTTATGAGAAACAAAGCAGAAAACAATATTATCTTTCTAAATATTTACAAAGGTAAAAATTATGTATAGTCAATCAAGGAAAGTACAGATTCTAAACGAGTCTCATACGACCATACCAAATATATATTGGTATATTTATAACGCATCGATGAGATGAGATAATTAAAAATGGACTAAGAGTATTGAAATATACTGTTATTTACCAGGTCAAATTTACTAATGGATAATATCAATAAAATACTTTATAGGTCACTGAATATAATACTCAAGAATATGATTTCGAAATACTAGAGGAGCGAAAGTGTTATTAAATATGACACTCAAGGTCATAATACTTAACCAAAGGCCCATTGATATTAATTAATATGACTATATTACACGTTAGTCAGCCTCATTATGTAGTTCGTAATAAACACACATATGTACTCATTAACATAATATTAAATTAATAGTAAAAATAATAAAATTTATTACTTATGAAAAAAGAGTGTAAATCCTTTTAGTAGTAAACATACTATCGAAAAATATAAGTGAAGTCACCATTGAAGCAACCCAGACATTAAGAGACATCATGCACGAATAATACACCTATAAATTAATACCACATTGCTCCATAAGATCTATCCAAGACAGTAATATAAATAATAAGACAAGTTACAGATAGATGAATTATAATTGAAATACAAAATGTATATCAAATAATCAGTTTATGCCTAGAAATAAATATATAATAAAATATACGTGTTTTAGAGAAACCAAGAATACCTGGTAATGTACCTCATCTATATTGAAGCATTGAAAGTCTACAAAATGTTAAAGCTAATATATAGATGTATTATGCTAATACGTAGAACCCATTATATATATTATCACCACCGCTCACATTTAATAGTTATGTAATATAAATTGTAGTTTAACTTCACCACAAATTACTCACCCTAAAAGTAATTATTTCTACGTAAACAGTAATCGTCATAGACCACAACCAATAGCAAACTTAACTAAGAACATATATATAATTTACACACATGTATCAAAAAAGAATAGAATATTAAATACTTTATATACCAGCCTTGAATTACCACCATTACTATAGTTAGTAATGACCACGATAAAGAATATAAATACAATGCGCACACAGCACTCTAAAGATTAGTTATTAGCATCTGACTATATTAATATATAGTTATACATACAAATACTCCACATATAGCATTCAAGACGTTTTATTCCCTGCCTGATATGATATTATATAATAAAGAAAAATATTACACACTCGCTAGGATTATATAGGCAATAACAGTCTTTAACCTCATTCGAAGTTTTGCTTGAGTAATTGACTTATATAACTGAAGTTTTGCTTGCAATAATTTGTGCATTCTTCAGCATACTCTTGTTCTTTGCATTATATACTGTATCCAAAATAATTCCTGTAAATATTTTGGAATGATTTGTCAGCAATTTAATGTAATATTTGTATAATGTATGTTTAGCTATTTAAAATACTCATTTTTATGAATTTTTTTTTAATAGATCATTCATTATCTCAAAAAATAGAGCCAATCTAGCTAAATTAAGGCCATTTTTTGATTCAGTAGCATGAACTTACCCTAAATTCACTATAATATCACTGGCAACAAAATTAGTGTTGACCAGTGATAATAATTGATTTTTTTTTGTAATATTATTTCAGTATCATTCTACAAATAAATTAATAAATAGGTATAAAATTTACAAACTAAATATTTATTTTGGTAACAACGGTAATTGTCCAATACCCACTGCTGAATGAATGTCATTGCCTCATTGGTGAAACTTGCAAAGGTAAATTGTATTGCTGTTATTATGTGTTATTGATAGTCATGACAATAGGTATATTGTAAGTAAAAGTAATATTGTAAGTAAAAGTAATTGAGTAATATATTTAAATTAATATTATTTAAACTTTGTACATAGTCACAAAATAACCTGTGCCTCTGGAAAGTTAGCAAGTTAGCTCCCTATAATTTAGACTCAGTAGCTGTAACCTAGAAACTAGGTGATTGGTTTTATAGAAAAAGCATTATAGAACTGAGTGTCACAGGCTGGTTAACAGGCAACAGCATTATTTAAAACTCAAAGCTTGCAGTTAGTCACAGCCCTCAAGCTAAACTAACTTGATATTTATGCAGTCGCTAGAACTTAGTGTAAAATTAATCAGTAATTGTAGCATTTAGGCCAATTGACTGAAATCACTAAATTAATTTTTCACTGTGGTTCATATTTTTCTCTTAACTTCTAATGAAGATAATTCCATAATTAAAAATATTAAATAATTGAGGTACAATAATTAAATTATAATTTACATTTTCATTTTCAGATTATAAAAATCCAATTTACATTGTTTTGATAAATAGTTAGTTAAATCACTAACCTGATAACTAGTAAACTGTATATATGAATTAATATTAGTAATCATTAATAAATATTGAAAAGTAATAACTCAAGATGCCTATTGGAAGAGGAAGAAAAAAAGGTTTGGAATAGCAAGAAGTCAGTGAGGTTGAAGGAGAGATAAACAAAGTCTGTTGTTATTTATCACTGTAAGTAAGTTGTTGATTATCTCAAAAACAGAAAGAGTGAGGGCACATCTCAAAAAGAGTTTCAAAAGATGAAGAATTTCGAGCAACAGAGATGCGATTTACGTTATCTTTCAACTGTTGAGAATGAAATTCGTGATATTATTGACTTAAGAAAATCCTGCCCCTCCAGCATCTATATCTGTCAGCATTATGAATGAATTAAGTTGTTATATTACTGAGTTTAGTGACACAAGTTTAATGTCCACACACACACATAATATATATATATATATCTATATATAATATAATATAGTATATAAATATAAAAAATATATATAAAAATATATTTAATATATAATATATATATATTATATATTATATATATATATATATATATATAATATATATATCAATATATATATATATATAAGGCCATAGCCAGGAAAAGTTGAGGTGTTGACCCCCCCCCCCTCCTCGCGAAATTATTTAAGAATAATCATAAATTTGGGCTGATGGCTTGTCTCTTAATTTTAAAGCATATGAATAATAAAAATCATAAGATCAAACAAATATTTCGAAAAAAAACATTTCGCCGATTACAAATCAGCATTATATATTAGTGAAATCAGGAAAATTCTGTTTTGTGGTTCGTGAAGATTTATTTTGGTTAGTAGCTATGGAAGTCCAAAAAGAGAAGCTCTAGCGGAGCGCAATACACCGTCGAAGGTGAAATAAATAGGACTTTCTGATTGGAAACAAACAAACGATCTGATGGTGCGGTAGCGACGAAGAAAAGTTTTAGAGATGTTAAGCTGTCGATAAATCCGACGCGACATTGTATGTTCCAATTGCTGTTCACCTTCATGTGAAGTAAAGCAAATTAAAATTTTATTGACACACTGAAATAAATGGGTACTATTTTACTACACAAGGCGCACATCTATTTAATGGAATAAAAATAGGGAAAGATTTCCAAGGGACATGAATAAACATGCAATCTGCGTAAGAAAGGTTAGTTGGAATAGTTTACGTTCGGATTGTTTTAGTATTTAGAGGAGAAGTTGAAGTTGAACTTTAGAGGAACCTGAGATGATATCATGAAACTGTAACATCTCTCTACAAAAATCCTTCAATATTCCTTTGAAAATTTGTAAATCGTCAAGCGGAATTTGGTTATAAAGTAATTATTCAACTTTCAACTTTTGTTTCCTTCCCTTTTCTCTTATGTACCACATTGCCAGTTTCCATTATTAGTGACAACAATTGCTCTTAATCAAATTGAAGCGTGATGCTTGTTTTGAAAGATATTTACGCAAGCATCGATGAAAACTTTTCAAACATTTTGGAAGTTACGACACAACTTCTGCTTTTTGTTAATGAAGAAATAAGGATGCAGCGTGTCTGTCAGAATCAATGCAAAGACAAAACAATTTCAATTGCTCAGTTAGAGAGCAGGTTCGTGAACCCATAGATCCATACTTACTATACTTAATTAAGTCATTCTATCGATATTTATCAAAAAATTTACAAATTTTTTAAATAGATTTGATCTATTCAGTCACATTTGGATTGTTAAGGATTTTAGCGTTTATATCAATCACAACGTTGACTCCCCACGCTCCAGAAAGACTTGTCTCTACTATGAAATAGCTCAAATATACCTTCTCAATTCTACAGGGAATGAGTAACAGAATTTGCTTTAACATGGTAACATAATATAAACGGAAGAAACTATTGATCATTTTGATATTAAGAGAGCAAGAAGAAGAATTTTTTTTACATATAAAATACTCTTTTTTTTTAAATTGCTATCAATATATGATTATTTTGTTCTCTTGTACTCGAATAAGGATATATATATATATATATATATATATATATATATATAATATATATATATATATATATATAGTATATATATATAATATATATATATATATATTATATATATATATATATCATATATATATATATATATATATTAACAATATAAATATATATATATATATATATATATAATATATATATATATAATATATATATATATATATATATATATATATATATATATATATATATATATATATATAATATTATATAATATATTATATATATATATATATATATATACCGTATATATATATATATATAATATATATATATATATATATATATAATATATATATATATATATATATATATATATATATATATGATAATAATATATAGTCTAATATATAATATATATATAATATATATATAATATATATGATAATTTGAATTTTCCTTTAATAGTTCTTGTTTTAAATTGACTTTAGTGATAAGAGATATTATTATTATTAGTTACGAACTCATAAATAAAAATTTCGGAACCCCAAAGTGTTTTAATTGTAGAGTTTATTTTATTTGTTCGATTATAAACCGTTTGTCTCATATAAAAATAAGCGGTAGTTAATAAAAATAAATCGTAAAATATAATTATTATCTTACATGTTTTTAGATTTTTATTTTTTTTTTTGATATTGAGTTTAATCGGTATTACACAATGGAAGAAAAAATTGCTAAAATAGAAAAGTTTAGGGTTCTAAAATCAATTTTAAAATGAGGTACAAAGTTCTCAAAATGAAGACTTTAAAAAAAAAAAATCAAGATGAAAAGAAATTGCTCTGGGACGAGCAGATTTTCTTAGAGTATTTAAACTCTTCGTATTTGAAAAAAATGAAACTCTTTTTAAGTGAAAACCTTTTAGCGTCTCAATTTTGAAGCACAATAAAGAGGAGGAAAAAAAATACGTGCTCAGTCCGATTATAATTTTGGAAAATTGATTAAGGATAGAGGAAAAAAATTGTAGCCAAATCGATTTGTATATGCTGAGATGAATTCATAATTAAATAAATAAAGTAATACAAAAAAAAAATCATGTTAGTGTGGGAATGAAGATGAATCATTTAAATTTTGGTAATTTTCAGAAAATAATGTTAAATTTTGGTAATGTTATTAAAGTAATGCAATGTTTTGGTAATTTCCTTAATGTTAATTTTGATAATTTTCTTTAAAAATATTGCAAGTTTTAGTAAAAATTAAATTTTGGTAATTTTCTTAATTTTTTTTATTTTCATAAAAACTTCGTTCAATAATAATAATAATAATAATAATAATAATAATAATAATAATAATAATAATAATAATAATAATAATAATAATAATAATAATAATAATTGCCAAAACTACTGAACACTTCATTGCGAGGTTCGTTCAACTTTCCCGGTTTAGTGATTTTATCACTGATAAC
>JABUQX010085789.1:32500-35000 GCA_015478945.1 Trachelipus rathkii
ATATGGTAAATAGAAATTGTTTATTTAAAATTATTTACTTTTTTTTCACATTGTTGGGAGGTTAGCTTTAGAAAGCTGTAAGTTTTCAATAAAGTTGTACAATTGACCTTGCGCCAAACTAACACTAATCAGAATTCACTTAATTAGAAGGGTGACAAGACGTTGGGGGGGGGCAATACATGTTGATTAAATGCATACATGTTGCTCTAAAGTGTTTCGGCATAGTAGGTGAAATCAAATTCTGACTCATTGTTTTGTGATTTGGAGGGATTTTTGCCTAAGTAAGTCTTGGCAGTTTGTTTTTATTGTTCTGAAAAGAGAGCCTGATGACAAACTGATTATGATGATGTATCTGTA
Source organism: Trachelipus rathkii (assembly GCA_015478945.1). Taxonomy (NCBI): domain Eukaryota; kingdom Metazoa; phylum Arthropoda; class Malacostraca; order Isopoda; family Trachelipodidae; genus Trachelipus; species Trachelipus rathkii. The sequence continues at coordinate 32,858 of JABUQX010085789.1, forward strand.
CACTACAAATTTCTGCATGATAAAAAATTGATGGGAGTAGACATCCCGTCTCTCCTTTTTTTTGTACACCAGAAAATATAATAAGCCTCTTGTGGTGAGAGAACGATCGATGAAGCACACATAGTTTGGTTAAGAGTGTTTAATTTTATAATAAATTTTGTCATTAAACTATTTTATTATACTTTTGTGGTCTAATAATATACACCCTATTATGGTTTACGTATGAGCAAATTGAACGCTGAATAATGCTAAACCTAAAGTTTGGCAGGTATATATAATAATATATATATATTATATATTATGTTATATTATATATGTATATATATACTTGATATTTATATTTATATATAGTTATATATATATGTATTATATTGATAACTTATATATATATATATATTGTATATTAGTATTTATATTATATAGTATAATATAGTTAGTAGTATATATATATATATACTGTATATAATATTATGATTATTATATATATATATTATTATATAGTTTATATATATATATTTATTTACTTGGATTTTAGTATATGAAGTATTTGTATATATGATTATTATTTTATTTTATATATTATATATATAGTATATATTTATTTAAGTTAGTTATTGTATGTGTATTATTATAGTATGGATATATTTATGGTTGGGATTTATTATGTTATTATAGTTTGGTTGTGGAAGTAGGTTGTTTTACTATATTAGTATATGTTTGTATCTTTGTGTTGTATATATTTGGGGTATACATTTAACACTGGATAGCCACCGTCCGTTGGTAGTGATGTACCGCTAGTAAATATATATAGTATATTACTGTGTATATATATATTATATATATATATATATATATATTATATATATAATATATATATATATGATTATTATTATATAATATATATAATATATATATATACACGGTTATATATATTTCAAGGTTTAATTCAGCTTTTCATATTATGAATAGTTATATATATTTATATATATATATAACTATATATATATATATATATATATATATATATATTATATACTATATATATATATATATATATTATATATATATATATATTTATATATATATATATATATATATTATATTAATATATACAAATATGTATATTAAGCAATTTTTTATATTTTTAATCCAAGTTTATAAAAATTGAAAAAATAAATCACTGTTATTTGTTGATAAACTTTCACTGCTATGCATGTTATCAAGTCTAAAAACTGTTCGTGCCTCTTTTATATATATATATATAATATATATATATTATATATAATATATATATATATATATATATATATATATATACTCTATATATATATATATATATATATTTATTTTATCCAAAATATATATAATATATATATATATATATATAGCCAGGTGGAGTAAAAATGGGACACTTTTACATTTTGGGTTGTAACTTCAAAAGTGTTAATGCTAGCAGAATGGATAATATCTTAAAATATAAGGCATAAACTCGTCTACATTATATGTGGAAATGGCATGTTAACAAAACTCCTATTAAAAGTTTTTGTAAAAAAACTCATGTTCCATTTTTGCCCATGATTTTGGTAAGTTGGAGCGGGGAGAGTAAATAATGGAAAATATACTTATAATATATATATATATATAGAGTATATATATATATATATATATATATATATATATATATATATATATATATATATATATAATATATATATATATATATATATATATATATATATATATATATATATTTATATAAATATATAATATATATAATATATTATTTATTATTATATATATATATATATTATATGAGTTACCTTTTCCAAAATGAAGGATGGTAGATTTCCTTGATTTTATGAATGTCGAAGCAAGGTACAGGTATGTTGTTTTTGTAAATGGATAAGATAACCAGGGTAGAGGATGTAGGTTCAAATAAGGAGAGCAGGGTAAAGGCTTGGTTCGTTAAATAAAAAAAAAAAAAAAAAAAAAAAAAAAAAAAAAAAAAAAAAAAAAAAAAAAATTTAAAAAATTTTAAAAAATTTTAGGGTCTTAAAAATTTAAAAACCCTCTTTTTTTATTTTTTCTGGCACCACTGGCCATAAAATATATAGTTCCATCTATCATTGCAATGGCATCCCTT
>JABUQX010085789.1:40000-47552 GCA_015478945.1 Trachelipus rathkii
TTCTATGTGGGTTGATGTTTAGGTCCTAACGAGCATTGGCGACCGAGCACCTGGAGGTCAAACAGACCGAAGGTCTGTTTGACCGACAGACACAGACTGAGCGCGCGTGCGCATACACATACACATGATTATTATTATTATTACATCGAAGATTCGATTTCCGAAGGAAATCGAATTTCTGAGTCGAAAAACGATCCCTGTAAAGGATCGTTTTTTTACGCACTCGGACTTTGGATTCACCGCGGTTCCGTCTTCGCATCCGGTTCTGAGTTCGATATATATATCTACATGGGTTAGAGTTAACGTAGCGTTTTCAAACTTTTGGTTATATGTTCTATGAAGGTGATAAACTGATCCCACGCAAGTTTTGGTGACCCGTAGGTCCCCCTAAGGGGGGTGTTGCCCCTGCGCCAAGGTCAAATTCGTCCTGAAAACCCATGTTAGGGCTTAACGAATCGGTGTGAAATTTGGATGTGAGTTATATGATGACGTAATCTCATCGGAGACGAGATTACGTTTCTCTGCGTCCCCCCGTAAGGGGGGACGCTGCCCCACAAAAAATTAAAAATGATCGTAGAAGATTGAAACTCAGAGAAAGGTTGAAGGATTCGGAGTCGGAGACGGAGACGGAGTTGGATTCGGAGACGGAGTCGGAGTTGGGTTCGGCTTAGTCCATGGACCCCACCGGAGGTGGGTCCCCACCCCCTTTGAAAAAAAAGAAGAAGAAATGCATGGAATGCAAAACAGAGGAAGAAGAAAGAAGAAGAAGAAAGGAAGAAGGAGGAGGAAAGGAGGAAGGAAGAAGAATGAGGAAGGAATGGGAAGTCTGAGGAAGTAGGCACAGGACACCGGTTGCTGGAGCCACTGCGGTGCCAAGTTAATAAACAGTCGTATAACAACAAGGTTGGTGTCTTTATATAGGTTATTGGATCTATAGATTTCGAAAATATGGTTTCAGAACCATCAAGAAAAAAAAAAAATAAATAAATAAATAAATAAATAAATAAAATTTCTTACAACTTTTTATGTTTATAACTAAAAGTTACGTTTTACATACCCTAAAGCAGTAAACAGTAAATCAAACACCAACCATCTACCTTCCTGTCACCCTTCCTGTCCAGTTGTGATCTATTGATCTATTGATTAAGGTCAAATTTTACTAAAATTGTCGTGTTTTACAGACCTAAAGCAGTAAATCACTAAATCAAACCACCAATCCAACCTGCATCCTACCTCCCTCTTTGACCATCTGTGATCTATTGATCTATGGATTAAGGTCAAATTTTACTAAAATTGTCGTGTTTTACATACCCTAAAGCGTAAAATCACTAAATCAAACCACCATCCAACCTGCATCCTACCTCCCTCTTGACCATCTGTGATTCTATTGATCTCATTGATTAAGGTCACATTTTGAGTATCATTTTCGGATAAACATAACATTAAAATAAGTTCTTTATACAAACATCAATCAATATATGTCAACGTAACAAATGTTTCACATTAATTAATAAAACTTACTTAGCATCATCTGAAACTACGAATATAACTCACAACGACAAAACCTGACACATCTTAAACAGGAAAATAAACGGTTAACGTCAACAAAGTTCTACAGCTTAACAACAGTAAAGTAACTAGCATAACATCCAAAGACGTACCCTATTCACACTTGGTCAAGCATTGATCTCTAACATATTATCGTTAGACTTACAACTGCCACCAGTAACATTTAACTAAAATTTTTCACAACATTGATTAATTATCTACCTGATCGAACGAATATACTTAAACATATAAGGTTTCCTCATCAATTAAGCTAACAGACGTAAACATGAACTAAGGAAAATTAATTGTACAAGGACAAACCTAACACTCTTAAGCAAGAATAAGCAGTCAACATTAACAAAGTTCAAAACTTAACAACAGTAAAGTAACCTAAACACGGCACACAAAACGTAAACCTATTCTTACCTTTTCAAGCATTAATCTCTATCATATTAAAGCTAACCGTACCCTGACATGTAAAATCACCATTATAAAGCTTACTTAGGCCATCATCTGACTATGAATTAACACCCAACGACAAACAAAGTTTCACCCTCAACTACAGTAAAGAAACTAACATAACATCCAAAAACGTAACTTAATCACACTGGTGGTTCAAGCATGTCTCTAACAGAACAATGTTAATCGTGCAATGACACAGTAACATATTTAACAAAAAAATTTACCATAACCTTGCGTAATTATCATACAGACAATGAAAGTATGCAACGTAACAAAGTTTTCACATTAAGAAACCCACCGTAACATGACCAGAAACTAAGAATATAGTATATTACGACAAAGCCTGACACATCTTAAGCAAGAATAACTGTTAACATTAACAAAAATCCACACTTATCAACAGTAAAAGAGTCAATAAAGCGAACATAAGCGGAAGTAAAACAAGTTTTCATTTTCTATTAACATATATGTTTCTTGAAAGAGCGTTATATAAATACATATAAACATATAAATACATAAAAAACATAAGTTTATTTTAAAATATTAATTCATCAATCAGAGAACATTAGGATTCAGTTGGGTACGTTCTATATATCTCTCTTAAAGATTCAACACCCTTTGAAAGGATGTAAGGTATAAATTGCCTTCAGCGCAACACTAAACCATTTTCCGGCATATTTTGATTCAGCAGCACTCATTTTCTCATACAAGAGAGAAGTAAACTCTTCCTAGCGGGTAATTATTAAAAAAATTCTTTTTTTTTGCATTATACGGGAAACCGTATGTTTCGGTGTAAATATCATAGATTACACCATGTGCTATATGTATTATGTCATCAAGTATGTCAACATCGTTAAGATGTGATGTTAATTCGTTTTTTATTTTAAGCAACGCTGTAATATTTTCAAGTGTTCGGAACTGTGAAACCTATACATGTGCGATAGAAGGTCACACAGTCGATGGGTTTCCAATATTGGCGTACCTCAAGGGTTTTAATATTGTCACACGACGAGAACTCCACGTCTATTCTATTAGAACCACTTATGTTGTCTTCCCAGTTAGATATTTCACTAAACGTTGATCTCTCGGATAACAAACACCTATCCTCTACCCATGCAGCAGGCGTGTCGATAATCTTGATGAACCCCTCAGCACAAACGAATAAAGGTCTATTTATTTGACCCTTTGGTAGAAATACAAGCAACGTAACGACTGCCATTTGGTTTACGCTTAATTATAAATGACACATCATTGGGAATAACGAAGCTCCTCGTGAAGATATCAACAACAGATGTAGAGATGCGAGGAGATGTCATCGTGTCAGTACAGTGAAAAAATGGCCTACTGACGGAAATCGTATGCGCAAACAACCCTATAGGTAATGAGCTTCTTTCTTTCAGCCAACCAGAAGAAAGTAAACAAGAATACAACGCACACAACGAACCAACATTCAGTTCAAAAGGGGGGGATATATATTTCTCGGTAGACACAACAACAACAACAACAAATAACAACAACAACAACAACAACAAGCGCAACAATAACATAGTACAAAGAATAAGTTCTTTATATTACCAGCCTAACGAATATATTCACGTAGCATTGTTTCACATTAAGTAAAGCAAACATAGATTACCAGAACTAAAGAATTACTGTTCAATAACAAAATCTAACACACCTTACGCTAGAATAAACAACTAACATGAACAAGGGTCCAATAACTTTAACAGCAGTAAAGTACCCAGCACAGCATACAAAACGTAACCTATTCACTCTTTTTCAAGCATATCCTCTAAACATATCAATGTTAATTTTACATTAACATTGGATCTACGTAGCAATCTAGAATATCATACAAAACATAAGCAATAGTAAACACCAGGGAATATTTTTTAGGTTTATCTCTTGTTAGAACTCACCCTCCTTTCAGAAATAATTCTCAACATGAAAACAGGGAAAATGATTTTATGCCTTTAACCATTTACATAAAGTTGATGCAATACTTATTATATTATTAAACAAACAGGTAAATCGGGGCAACTGCGTATCACACAGGAGGTGAGTTGACAGCATGTATAGACTTGGAGCTGAGTTATATATACGAATCAGTGAGCCTACTCGATGGAGGTATTCATAAATCATAGCAAAAGTCTAGGGCAAACTAACATTATTCAACAAAAACTTAATGTGATAAGATTATGGTCTCTGGTTGGGGCGACTGGTAGATCAAAACCATCTTCTCATATTTTACAAAACTTACCTTACGTATGAATAAACAGTCAACCATTATCAAAGATACACAAAGTGACCATTCTATCAAAGATACCAGCTTTTGAACTATGAATTGACACTATCATATCAAAGTATCACTCATCTCGAGATATAACATCATTTTGAACTATGAATAAACGTAGACATTAGCAAAATTCTTGGGCAAACCTAACATTACTCAACAAAATCTTAACCTAAGCCCACGTTTCTAACACATCATCGTCAGTTAACACAGTAATATCTTACAAAACTCATCATTTCTCTAGTAAATCAGTGTTAATTTCACACAGTCATAGTAATACTTAACATAACGTACCTAACTTACGAATAAACAGCTTTCATTAGCCAAGAGTATCTAAAGCAACACCACCTCCCGAGGAAAAACCCAATGGGAGGGCGCACCTTGAAAGTCGGTGTGAATTCCCGAGAGGTGGATCACCGAAAGGTGTAAGTGGGCAAGTACCCCTCGAAGGAGGGTAAGACCTCAGCCCAGCTCTGCCCCCTTTCAGAAAATAGTCAAGTTCAAAACTGCGTAAGATTTAGGCAGCAGCGCATCATAACAGATTTCGAATTTGATAGCACTGTAAAGCACTGTAAGCGCTACTTGGAGATCACCCCCAGAGAGATGCATGAAGACCCATCTCGGGGTACCCTGAAGGGGGTGTAAGCGGTAAGGGCGCAGCCCTTTGGGCTGTGCCCTTATGTAACCGCTTACACCCCCTTCAGGGTACCCCGAGATGGGTCTTCATGCATCTCTCTGGGGTGATCTCCAAGTAGCGCTTACAGTGCTTACAGTGCTATCAAATCGAATCTGTATGATGCGCTGCTGCCAAATCTACCAGTTTTGAATTGATATTTTCTGAAAGGGGGGCAGGGATGGGCTGTGAGGTCTTACCCCTCCTTCGGAGGGGTAATTCGCCCACTTACACCCTTTCGGGGTGATCCCCCTCGGGATTCACACCCTTTCAAGGGCGCATCCCATTGGGTTTTCTCTCAGGAGGTTGGTGTTGCCTTTAGATACTCTTGGCTACATGAAAGCTGTTATTCATTAAGTGGCTACGTTATGTTAAGTATTTACTATGACTGTGTGAAATTAACACTGTTTGATTTACTAGAGAAATGATGAATTTTGTAAGATATAACTGTGTTAACTGACGATGAGGTGTTAGAAACGTGAGCTTAGGTTAAGATTTTGATTGAGTAATGTTAGTTTGCCCAAGAATTTTGCCAATGTCTACGTTTTATTCTAGTTCAAAATGATGGTTATACTCGAGATGAGTGATACTTTGATGATGATAGTGTCAATTCATAGTTTAAGATGCTGGTATCGTTGATAGATTGGTCATTTTGTTAAGTGGATAATGTTGACTGTTTATTCATACGTAAGGTAGGTTTTGTAAAATATGAGAAGATGGTTTCGATCTACCAGTCGCCCCAACCAGAGAACCATTAATTCTGTATTCACATAAGTTTTTGTTGAATATGTTAGGTTTTGCCCTAGACTTTTGCTATGATTATGAATACACCATCGAGAGCTCACTGATTTATATATAACTCAGCTCCCAAGTCTATACAGTGATGTTGTCGAAATCACCTCTGTTTGATACGCAGTTGCCAGATTTACCTGTTTGTTTAATAAAATATAATAAGTTTTGCATCACTTTATGTAAATGGTTTTTAAAGCATTAAAAATCATTTTCATGTTTTCATGTTGAAATTTTTCTGAAGGAGGGGAGCTTTGTAATAATCTAAAAGAGATAAGCCTAAAAATATTCCTGGTTTTACTATTGCTTAATGTTTTGTATGATACTCTAAATGCTACGTAAATCCAATGTTAATGTAAAATTACATTGATATGTTTAGAGATATGCTTGAAAAAAAGGAGGAATAGGTTACGTTTTGTATGCTGTGCTAGGTACTTGATCCGCTGTTAAGTTGGAACCCTTGGTTAAGTTAGTTGTTATATTCTAGCGTAAGGTGTGATTAGATTTTGTTTATTGAACAGTATATTCTTAGTTCTGGTAATAGCTATGTTAGCTTTATTATTGTTGAAAAACAATGCTACGTTACATATATTCGTGGCGTGATGGTATATAAAAAGAACTTATTCATTTGTACTATGTTATTGTGGCTGTTGTGTTGTGTTGTTTGTATATTGTTGTTGTTGTTGTTGTCTACGAGAATATATACCCTTTTGGAACTGATGTGGTTCGTTTGTGCGTTGTATTCTTGTTTACTTTCTTCTGATTGGCTGAAAGAAAGAAGCTCATTACCTATAAGGGTTGTTTGCGCATACGATTTCCGTCAGTAGGCCATTTTTTTCACTGTCTGAACACGATTGACAATCTCCCTCGCATCTCGACAACTTTGTGATATCTTCACGTAGGAGCTTCGTTATTCCAACGATGTGTCATTTATATTTAAAGCGTAAAACCAAATGCAGTGTTACATTGCTTGTATTCCTACCAAGGGGTCAAATAATAGACCTTTTTTCGTTTGTGCTAAGAATTCATCAAGGTTATCGACATCGCTGCTGCATGGGTAGAGGATAGGGTGTTTGTTTATCGAGAGATCAACGTTAGTGCAAATATTCTAACTGGGAAGAACAACATAATGGTTCTATTAGAATAGACGTGGAGTGCTCGTCGTTGTGACAATATTAAAACCCTTGAGGTACGCCAATATTGGAACCATCGACTTGTGTGACCTTCATATCGCAATGGTTATAGGGTTTCACAGTCGAACACTTGAAAATTATACAGCGTTGCTAAAAATAAAAACAATTAAACATAAATCTTAACGATCGTTGACATACTTGATGACATAATACATATAGCACATGTGTAATCGTATGATATTTACACCGCAACACACTACGTTCCCAGTAAATGCAGTATACAGGAATCTTTAATAAACTATCAGCCTGGAAGAGTTTACTTCTTCTTGTATGAGAGAATGAGTGCTACTGACACTCAAAATAGCCGAAAAAAGGTAGTACCGCTGAAGGGCATTTATCTACATCCTTTTCAAAGGGGTGTTGAATCTTTAGAGAGTATATAGAAACGTAACCAACAGAATCCTCTGTCCCTTGATTAGATGAATTAATATATTTAAAATAAACTTATGTGTTTATGTAATTTATAATGTTTTTATTATTATATAACGCTCTTTTCAATGAAATTTATATGTTATAAAAATTGAAAACTTGTTTTTTACTTCCCGCTTATGTTCGCTTTATTGACTCTTTTACTGTTGATAAGTTTGAACTTTT
>JABUQX010085790.1:0-7500 GCA_015478945.1 Trachelipus rathkii
ATAGATTTTCAACATAGACATAGTATATGCGCAGTGGATGTTTTTCGACTTAGTCTTTGGCAGTGGTTGTTTTTCGATATAGTATATGTGCAGTGGTTATTTTTTGACATAGTTACTGCGCACTAGTGTATTATTTCTCATTCGTTCTATTCTTTCTCGATTTGTTCTTTCTACTATCAATATGGACATCATTCAAGACTTAGATCTGAAAGAGGCTGCTGATTTTCAAGACCTAATGCCTACAGATCTTTCAGGAGAGGAAATATCTAGCCTCAAGTCAAGTCTTCTTAAAGACTTGGGTCCTCTTAGGTTAAAAAGGGGACACTTAAGAAGAAAACTTACTCTCTGTTGTAAACACTTTCCTATAGAAGAGGAAGGTGATGAGGACTCTCCCACCTTTTACGATCCAGTTGTTGTAAAAACTGTGTTTGAAAAGGTGACAACAGTCATGAGTGAAATTAAAGCTCAAGACACTATCATTGAAAACTTAATATTGGGGGCTGAATATACGAAAGTTGACCAAGCCATACTTGACGAAGAACTTACAGCCACTGATACCTACCATATTAAGATGGCTAAAGCGCTTCACTTGTTAAAAGACAAGTATGGTTATAATTCAGATTCGAGAAAGTCGTCTAGTGCCTCTTCAGAGAAGTCAAACTCAAAGGAGAATTGCTGTCATTATCCTTCTAGCTTAAAGATTCCTGCCTTAAAGTGTGGAGATTTCTCGGGAGATAAAGACAAGCATTCTTTCCGCTCTTTTCTCCAATCTTTCAATAACGTATATGGAGAGAGAAGAGACATCTCAAAGGCCATCAAACTTCAATATTTAAAATCACATTTGAAAGGATATGCTCTGAAGGACATTGAGTTCTTGTCAGGCACTGATGACAATTATGATGTTGCCTTAACCATCTTAAAGGAACATTATCTAGATAAAGCATTCATTATTGACTCTATTTTACATGAGTTAGATTCGGCTCCGCCTCTAGACGGAAGACAGTTGGAACCTGTCCGGTCTTTCATTTTAAAGGTTCGTGCTAACTTGAAGGAACTTAAGGAACTTGGAGTTGACTTTTTTCAAGAGGATTCATCCGGTTGCAAGTTAATAAGTCATATCGTGGTTGATAAGCTTCCTATTTCATTTTTGAGAGAGTTGAAGCTGTCTACGAAGGAACAATATCCTTCCATCAACCTCATATTCAAAGAACACAATCAAATCATTCATAATATGGAAAGATTTCGAACTCCAAAATCTTACACTCAATCTCCCTCTTCTGGTTCTTCTCGTTCTTCTTTTGATTCAAAAAGGAGAAACAGAAATGGGAAAAAGTTTCCTTCTGTACCATCTGAACAGAGTCATACTTTCAATACATCCAAAGGTGATAGTGTAAATAAAAAGACATCATCTCCATCTTCGTCAAATGTTCAAGCATCGTCTGAAATTAAATGTAAGTTGTGCAGTGGGAAGCATTTCCTTTCAGAATGCACAGTTTATGAATCTCCCAAGGCCAAAAGGGACAGATGTGTCGTGCTTAAGCTGTGCAGCAACTGTTCCAGCTTGAAACATATGGTGGATATGTGTCCAGCAAAAACACTCAACCTTAAGTACCCTTGCTTAAATTGCAAGAGTAGAAAGCATCTTACTGCTCTTTGTCCATCTGAAATTCGTACTCAACATCGGAACAACAATCGAAAAGATGCCGATGAAGAAAGTAATTCTGGTATTAGCAACCACAACCACTTGTGTATCAATACCGGACAGTCATCTGCCTCCCAAATCTTACCTACCATCACCATCACAGTAAGACACAAGAATAAGTCTGTGCCTGTTCGTTCATTGATCGACTTAGGTTCACAGAGAACCTATGCTAGTCCAAGATTGCTCAATAAATTCAACATCAATTGTGAGCAATTACCCAAGATTGACAATCCCATCAAAACCTTCATCGGAGAGCAGGTTCGTTCCTCTTATTTGGCTAATTTGGATCTCAACTGTTGTTGTGATTCATTTATATCAATTCCTGTTCTTGTAGACCCTTCTTTAGATGTGGGTTTTACTGTTAATGGACTGGCATCTGCTATTTGTAGAATTTCGTCAAAATACAAAGTAGCTGATAACTCATTTGTAGGTCCTTATGGGGACTCTGTGAATAACATCGACCTTTTGCTTGGCACTGACACTCTTTGTCATATGAGGCACTTCCAAATGGTAGAATGTTTGGAAGGAAGTGCTATTTCAACTTGTTTCGGTTTAGTTCCTTTCGGTCCTGTGGATTCTTTTCTACTTCCACATCAAAAAGACTTTCTGTACAGAAAGCAGTCTGTTAACTCATCACGAGAACATGATGAGGAAGATTCATGACTAACAATGTCTGTCTCTTCATTGCCCTACCAATTTGTCAACGCTCCTCAAACCCTCGTAAACTCAATCCTAGATCCCCATCCTTCCTACCCTGATGTCATCGATCTTTCCTCGAATCAAAAGGATACTGAACTTGGTCTGGAGCATCTGTACAGTCTGGAGTCCATGGGAATTCAGGAAGAGAAAGATTATGGTACTACCGACAAAGAATTTATAACTAAATTTCACAACTCCATTCAATTTATCGATGGAAAGTACCACATCGAAATCCCTTGGATTCAGGATTTGCTGCATCAAGTTCCATCCAATTATAATGTTGCTTTAAGTACACTAAAACGAGTCAAGAATCGTCTCAGCAATCAGGGACTCGACAAAGCATACAGTGATGTCTTTAAAGAGAGCAGCTGAAAAACGGCATAATTGAAATCATCAAAGTATCTCCGAAGGACTTCCATAAATATGTATGGGTTCCCCATAGGCCTGTCATAAGAATGGCTGATCAGGTATCAACTAAGATAAGACCTGTATTCAATTGCAGTCTTCGTACAAAAGGAGCTCCTTCCCTTAATCAAGCCTGTTATCCAGGTATAGATTTGTTGGTTCCCCTTCTTCGTCTTCTATTAGCTTTTAGAACCAATAAATATGTGGTTGTTGCGGACATATCCAAAGCTTTCTTACAAATCTATCTCAAGCAAGAAAGTGACCGTAACAAGTTTTGTTTCTTCTGGGAAGAAGATGGCAGGCTTGTTACTTATCGGTACGCAACCATCATATTCGGACTTGCTGTTTCTCCCTACATTTTGGGAGCTGTTATTAGACACCACATTCAGAATAACTATCCTTATGATTTAGTCTCTCGTCTTCTGATAAATAATCTTTATGTAGATAATTTTATTTACACTCACTCGTCCCCAGAAGTACTGAGAAACATTTACACCACATCAGTTCAAAGAATGAAGGAAGGAGGATTCAACTTGTGTTCTTGGAACACTAACCATTCAGATCTTAAGGCTCAAATAAAACAGGATAACATGTTTTCTTCCCATAACTGCGAAGAGGAAAAAGTTCTAGGTTACCTTTACCATCCTGGTAATGACACCCTGAGACTCGCAGACTTTGAGTTATCATCAGTCAGTTCAAAAAGAGATCTGCTCTCTCAAGTTAATAAAATCTTTGATCCTCTTGCATTGTTTCTTCCTGTCACATTGAGAGGTCGACTTTTGATGAGACGTATATGGGAAAAACAAATGAGTTGGGATGACCCTATCGATCTTGAAATAAAGGAGGATTGGGAAAAATTAAGGGCCGATCTTGACTCTCTTAAGAGTTTATCGTTCAATCGTTTTTGTTTTGATACCTCATCGACTAATGCAACCCTTAACATCTTTTGCGATGCTAGTTCAAAGAGCTATGGATTTGCGGCTTACATCACCTACCCAGAACAAGGTCCTTCGTTAATGTGGGCCAAATCTAAAGTAGCTCCTCTCAAGGGAAAAACCCTTCCTTGTTTAGAGCTTTTATCAATCTTTCTGGCGCTTAAATGCCTTCCGCAGATCGTGACTAGCCTACAAGAGGTTGAATTTAGTAAGGTCAACGTCTTTTCTGACTCCCAAATCGTTCTTGCATGGGTAGCTGGAGGAGGTAGCAGGACAAAACAAATTTTCGTTCGGAATCGTATACAGGACATTAAGAGTATGGTTTCATCTATGAGAAACGATAATTTAATACCGATCTCATTTAACTACGTCAAAACAGATGAAAACCCTGCAGACCTTATAACTCGTGGTTTGTCCTGTCACGAATTCATGAAGAAGCTCGAACTATGGAAGAATGGACCAGCTTGGCTTAAACACGACCAAGTGTATTGGCCTAGTTATCAGCAAACAAGGAGTGTACAGGAAGGGCTTTCAACTACCTTCACAGTCATTCAAGCCCAACCTCCTCCTATTATTACAATGACAAGTATTTCTTCCCTTTCAACTTTGCTAAGAGTATGTGCTTTACTCTACAAATTCGGCACATCTTCCATCGATCCTATTGAAAATGATAGGAAAGCTCGACTTTTCTTGCTCAAGATTATGCAACAAGAAAGTTTTCCTGTCGAACTTCGTTTTTTGAGAGAGATTCAATCGGGGTCAACTTCTTCAAAACCACCTGATTTAGTTTCTCGCCTGAACTTCTTTTTGGACGATTTGGGTCTTATAAGAAGTAAAGGACGGTTGTCTCGCACTAACTACTATAGTTTCGAGATAGTCAATCCGGTAGTCCTTGGCAAGTCCCATCATCTTACCACCCTGATTGTCAGAGATGCACATGTTTCTTGTAAACATCTTGGCATTCAAGCTACTTTGACCTTCATTCGTTTAAAGGGCTACTGGATAACTTCAGCTCGTCATACAATAAGAAGAGTTTTATCGGAATGTGTGACTTGTACAAAGTTCAACAGCTTTTCTTATTCTTATCCGAAATTTACTAATTTCACAAAAGCGCAAGTCAATTTCTATCGTCCTTTCTCAAATGTTGGAGTGGATTTTACTAAACATTTTTTCATTAAAATTAAAGGATCCACCCAACCTCAAAAAATGTATATTCTTCTTTACACCTGCCTCAATATTCGTTGTGTTTATTTGGATCTTATCCCAGATATGTCTGCTAGGGCATTCGTTCAATCGTTCCAACGCTTTGTGGCTAGGTTTGGAGTCCCTGAATTTTTATATAGCGACAATGCCCGGTCTTTTAATAAAGGTGCGGATGCTCTCGAGCAGTTTGTTGTATCAGAGGTGGGTTCCGAATTTTTGCGTAAAAATCACATTAAACATATCCGCATTCCCCTATACAGCCCTTGGATGGGAAGTATGTGGGAAAGGTCAATTCGGACTGTTAAAAATTGTCTCTATAAGACTGTTGGACGTAAAAATTTGGAATACTTCGATTTCACAACAGCATTGGCAGACATTGCTAATGCTATCAATTCGAGGCCATTAACATATACTTCTTCGGATAATGATATAGTGCCTCTCACTCCTAACTGTTTTTTAAAACCGTTAGCTAATTCAAGTATCGTATTAAACGAGCCCATTCCTACCGATTCCCCTTCAAGAGAAGAACTAATCCAATCCCTTAAACGATCTACTGAAATATTCGAAGACTTCCGGACTCGGTGGTATAATGAGTATTTATTAAGTTTGAGAGAAATGGGAAAAGACCTCTATCAAGTCTCATGGAAAAATAGGGTGAAAGTAGGAGACATCGTACTTATTAAAAGTCCGGTCAAAGAGCGACCATATTGGCAAATGGGCATTATTCAACTGCTTATTTATGGAGATGATAATAAGGTTCGCTCAGTCCAGGTTCGAACTCCTGGAGGTCAAATGAATGTTTACCCCATAAAGCATTTATTCCCTTTAGAGCTATCATTAACACACAGTGGAAATCAAGTCAAATCTCAAGGAAATAGTTCTGCTTCAAATTCAATGGTTCCATTACCACCACCATCTCAGCAAGTAACAATTCCTGCCCCTACCACAATTAATGATACTCCCGCGGTTGCAAATTCATTGCGTCCCAGAAGGAAAGCAGCTATAGTAGCACGTTCGAAATTTTTGAATATCGGTAATGAATCGGAATCGGAATCGGAATCATCCGAGAGTTCTGATTAATCAAATTCTTTTGTTTTGTTTTTTGTTTTTTTTAAATGACACGAATTCGTCGAAATCCGTGCCATCGCCCCCGCCCAGTGTATTAATATTGGAATGCGAGATTCGAAAAGGCTTAAAAATTATTTCGTAAAGAAAGGTTTGCGGATCAGATATGCTTTTGGTCTCAAATTCGTATGCATTTCAATTATTAACTCTTTGCCAATCTGTATTTATTTCCTTAAAAGATGTGTGTGTTTTAAATTGTAAAATATATGGAATCATGAAAACCGAAAAATTTGAGGAACAAAAAAGAGCTGAGTTGATTATGCTGAATAATTATTCAAAATCAGAGCTTTTACGTTTTTGACCTCGTACTGTCAAGTCGCTTATTGAACTTGTGCTGTAAAAAAGTTTATTAATTTCTGTCGTTCGAAAGAAGTGGATGCTTTTAAATAGAACTCCCTTCCTACTTTTGTTAAGTGTTAGTTATAAAAAAGTGTTAAATCGTATGATCACTAAGGCCTTATAAACCGTGATTAAATGTAACTTCATCAAGTGCATTGTAACGCTTTTTATTTTCATTTAACTAACGCTTAATCTTCAAGTCAACTTTATCTTCGTAAATTAATAGTCAATCAATGCGTAAAGGAATTATTTACTACCTATACTAAGAGGCCGGTGGTATTAACTCTAATTACACCGGTGTTGAAACAAACAATTTCAAATAAATTGGACTAATTGAATTGGATAAGAAGTTCCAGTTTGTCAACAAGTAAGTTGTTTACGTTCCGTTTACTATAGGTTGATAATTCCATTTATTATATTTATGCATTAAAACACATAACATTTATTAATTCAGTTTAACTGTCGTAATTTTACTATTCTTAAAAACTATTCTACGTTGGTATTAAGGTTGTATCTATAAATTTCTACTCACATAGATACGATTTTAATAATTTTTGAAATTGTTATTTAATGTTTGCAATTTTTGAAATTGCCAGTTAATTTTTGAAGTTTTTCAATATTTCATAAGAATCAATTTTTTGTAAATTTGTTCAAATTTGTGTAAACTTTACTTTATGAAAGGCAAACTTAAAGTTTTTTCTTGAAATGAAAGGTGGACTGAATATTTTGGAGAACTCCTAAATGTAGAAGAGGGGAGGAATGTGGAAGAGGAGCAATATGTGGGAGAGGAAATGGAAGGGGTGAATCCGATAATGATGGTAGAATATGAGGAGGCTTTATCAAAAATGAAGAAAGGAAAAGCGCCGGGCGATGGAATTGCGATAGAGTTGATAAGGGAAGGAGAAGAGCTCTACGTATCTGTTTTCCTACTCTTCTACATAATGAAATCAAATACATTTTCAATACTTTCAAGAAACTATCTTATCCAACCTACATTATCAAAAGTTCACTTAAAAAAGCAAAAAATAAATTCTACAACCCTACCACCGTGACCAACACGCACTCCCTCACCTATCTACCCATTCCTCACCT
>JABUQX010085790.1:12500-20000 GCA_015478945.1 Trachelipus rathkii
CTGCATTCACCTAGCTCCTTCGCATCGCCACAGCACTTTAATATCCTCATTCTTCACCTTATCGATTCTTCTCACACCTAAGATTACCCATCTGAACAGACTGCACTCTAGATCAGTACTTCCCATCCTATATCAAAGTTCCAGTGTTATATATCAACGTCGGTAAAAGCATACTTTCATGTAAAACCCTAGTGCACTCAATGCTTAATCTCTCTTTAAATTCGCCAAAGATTTAATTGCGTCAAGCACTAAAAACCTTTTTACTTTTATATCCAAACATATAGCCAAATATTTAAACTCTCACTTGTTCTAATTGCTCACTATCCAACATCTTTAAGACAATAATTCTATTCTCATTCATTGTAATTATTTTTGTTAAAATTTTAGTGAAAAAACTGCATTATTGTGTAGAGCATTAATTTTATACAAAAAAATGGCATTAATTCAACCAAATTCACATTCCATTTATCGTTTGGATTTGTAAGGGGGGTATATAGATCCTTCTTATATAGATTCTTCTTAAATATAGATCCTTCTTCTTCTCTCTCATTTTTTCAGTCATTTGTTTCAACACATGCCTCATCACTTCTAAATTGCACCTTGTCTTCACCCAATCAGTTCCTTAGTCAATCGACGAACTCTTGCAATCAAAATACCAGCATATAAGTTTTCCTTACCACACTCAACAAACTAATTCCCTTATAATTTCTGCGTTCCCTTTATGACCCTTACCCTTATATAAGGTACTATTACTGCCCTCCTCCACCTAGGGAAACGAAGTGAGAGTTGATTTACTGTATTTTGAAGTGTGAACAAAGCGTCATGTGATATATACTATATATATATATATATATATATATATATATATATATATATATATATAATTAGTATAATATTATAATATATATATAATAATATATATAATATATTATATATATATATATATATATATTATATATATTAGTATATATATATATATATATATAATATTATATAATATTATATATATATAAAGCAGAGAGATAACACAGTATACATGTTATATATTATATATATATATATATATATTTAGAATAAATATAAAAAATTAACATAGCATATATATATATATATATATATATATATATATATATATAATATATATATATATATATATATATATATATATATATATGATACCCTCCACATACCGCTTTTTTATACAAACTTCAAAATTCTAGTCAAGCACACTGCTCACCTCCATTCTTGATCATTTCACCAGTAATTCCCAACTATACATGCGGATTACCAGTCTTCAACTTCCTCACTCATACCCATTACCCCTCCCAAAATATCTATTCTTCTTACCATTAAACCCACATACATTCACTGCCACCTCTTTCAATACTAGCAATGTTATGCAGATTTTTAAAATTGTTCTCTCCACACTCTCTTTACACCTCTTTCATCCGTCACAAAAGTACCATTCCCATTCGTTGCTCTCCGAAAACTCCCAGTCTCCCTCTTAAGCCTTTTGAACGTTCCTTCCAAAACAACTTCCTATTCCCTTGTATATCCCCATTCATCTTCCTTCCAAAATGTTTCGTTTACCTCTTTCTTAATCCTCCTACGAATACAACGTTTAGTCTTTCTTTTTTCCACCCTTATATATTTCATACACCTTTCTTTCGACACTTCATCATTCAGCCTTTTAGAACATTCAGCCATGCCTCTTCTTACTTCTTTACTGCTGCATCGTCATCTTCATCCCACGCACTCACTATCAATTTTGCTATGTGTTTTTGCACAACCACACACTTGCACAACACTACAACAATTGGCATCTTTCATTTGCGTCCACATTTGTTCAGTTTCATCTGTTCACACTCAACTAGTTTATTTGCAAGTGCTATCACATATTTTTTTTCCTTATGCTCCTGATCATTTAATTTTTCACTCTTAATTCTCCCACTTCCTTCCTTATCTCTTTCTCTCCATCCATGCCCCCTACAAGCCTTATCTTGCATTAAAACTACAGTAATGATCAGATATACCATAACTTAAAAACCATCACTTATTTAAACATTCCAACACAACTTCAAACATTTCCTTCATTAACCAACGCCAAAATCAATCATAATCTTCACCTCATTACCATCTCTAATTTAAACAAACTCTTGTTAAACTTATGAACATCCTTTTGCTGAAAAAATGTATTACCACACACAACATCTCTCCACCACATAATTAATGACTGTTACCACCATCTCATTCTTCTTCCCAGAACCACCAAAGGACACCTGTTACATCATCTCTTTTTTTGAATAACTATCCAACCATTCAAGTCGCCCAATATAATCACTCTAAACCTATACTTACCCCATGCAAAACAATATTATATATAATATATATTATAAATAATTTATATGTAATATATATATATATATATAATATATTATATTAATATAATATAAAGAAAGAAAATATAATGAGAAGGTAAAGAATTAACTGCCCGTCTAGGAGATCTCACCGATGTGCGGTGAACAATATTTGCCCGCGTCTATACAACTGAGCCATCCTCAACCCAAAAAGTTGGATTCAAGAAACGATTATAAAGCAACGTAGTTCCCGTCAGGCGAATCACCAGTGTTCCAGCTGTCTTATAACTGTTCTGAATCCAAATTTTTTGGGTTGGAGGATGGCTCAGTTGTTTAGCACCGGGCATATTGTCCTCACGCTCAACATGCGTGTTCAATCCCAGAGAAGGCAGTAATTCTTTACCTCTCATTATATTTTCTTTCTTTAACAATCTTATCTAGTTGCGATTATTATGCAATATTTAACATCTAAAAATAAAGAACGAGAGATAGGACAGGCTGGACACCTGCTGATGTCGCCTTGACGGGAACTCGTTGCTTTATCTGTTCTTGAATCCAATTTACGGAGTTGGAGGATGCGCTCAGTTGTTATTGCACCGGGTCGGCATATGTCCTCACGTGCAACATTGCGGGTTCAATCCCAGAGAAGGCAGTTTAATTCTGTACCTTCTCATTATATGTTCTTTCTTTAACATCTTATCTAGTTGCGATATTATGCAATATTTAACATTATATATATATATATATATATATATATATATATATTATATAATATAATATATATATATATATATATATATATTTGCCTACCTATAAGGAACTAAAAGTATGATAGTTTAAAAAAAACATTTTCTTAGACTTACTTCTTACCTCTTTTTAAGAAAAAAAGTCATCAAGCTTTTCTCCCAAAAGAAATACTAAACTACCAAATCCAAGCAATACCACACTCCTAAGAAATATAATAATATATCATTATATTATATATATATCTATATAACATTATACTAATATATATTATAATAGTATTATTATATAATATTATATATATATATATATATATCAATATATATATAATTAATATATATATTATATATATATATATATATATATATATATATATATATATATATATATATATATTATATATATTATAGGATATATATATATATATAATATATATATATATATATATATAAATATATATTACATATTATATTATATATAGATATATAATATATATACTAATATAATATATATATATAATTACATATCATATATATATACTATATATATATAAGTGAGTGAGTGTGTATATATATATATTATTAATATATATATTAATATAATACATATATATATAATAAATATATATATAAACTATTATATATATAGTATATATATATATATATATATATATATAATAGATATATATATATATATATATATATATATTATATATAGTAATATATATAATATATATTATATATATATATATATACGAGTTTATACCAATAGCTCATTAAGGAATGATCAACAAATTTTTAACTTTGATGCTGGATATTATAAAAGTGTTTAAAGAGTCTAGCCAAAAGTTTTATCTCCAAACCTCCCTCTTCTCTTCTTTACCATCTTTGGTGATTTCTTTCGGCTCATTATAGGAGCATTCACCGTTATAAATTTTGTTAAAGATTTCCTACTTTTCATTACTGAGATTGTCCTGTTATTCATCTCCTATATTGCCGAAATTCTAGAGCACCATACAATATGATAATAGAAAAATACAATGGAATTTTAAATTCCTTATTAACGAGATTTCATGCTGCTACACCTGCCTACAATATTTTAACACTTTATATTTTCCAAACTAAAATTTGATTTCTCTACTATACCTTCCCCTATTTAATCCCCCCCCAATTTCACTTTTTTTACAACCTCTTTTTCCCTTTCTAATCAATGAAACCTTTTTTTTTTTTTTTTTTTTTTTTATTCTAGTGTTACAGTAAGATATTAGCATTCAGAAATTAAATTTATCTAAATCAATGTATTTTAAAAAATCTTTGATTTTTAATTAAAATATTCCACAGTTTAGCATGCTTTTTTACAGCAACAGCCAATAGTACCATTGGCGAATAAACATGTTTATAAACGCCAAAATATATTATTTCTAAAGTAATTAACTTTAATTGACTTATTTTTTTATGGAATGCTGTGAAAAAATACATTAACCAATTAGAGAACAGTATAAATAAATAAATAAAATTTGTAAAAAAAATTTATTTATTAATTTTAAAGTTAAATAAAAAAATTTTTTTTTTTTTTTTTTTTTTTTTTCAAGTAATAATAATAATAATAATAATAATAATAATAATAATAATAATAATAATAATAATAATAATAATAATAATAATAATAATAATAATAATAATAAAATAATAACATACGTAGAGATATTCCTCTGCACTTTCTTTGTTCGAGATTAATGGAGATGCATGTGCTATAAATAAAATCTCTTACAGAAGAAAACCCAATTTCTTTCAACATCTTTTTCAAAGCGGAATAAATATCTGCAAAATGTCTCTCAATTTCCTGCTCATATAATTTTCCAGAAATTCGACCATATTCTGAAACAATCTTTGAAAAGGGGAATAAAAAATTAGTAAATTTTGACAACTAATTTTACAAAACAGAACAAAAACAAATTTCTTTATAACAAACCTCTTCCTCCTCTTGAAGCCAAGGATAATCTTTCATAATATCTAGGACTAAATTGTCTTACAACAACAGGGCTTGTAGCGGTACACTTTTTTCACTTTTTTTACACTTTTTTTAGCTTAGTCATTTTTTTTCACTTTTTTAAGCAATTTTACACTTTTCTTCACTTTTCTTCACTTTTACAGTATTAATAAAACATTTTAATATAATTAATTAGAGCAATAAAAAATTTGAAATAGGTAGTAAATAAAATTAAAAAAATAATACATAATTGCATACAAACACATACATTGTCAGCAAAGTATGTTTAGGTTAATAAATAAGGTTTTTAACTACCTTCACTTCTCTCTGGTAAATAGTTTTTTAAGCCCCATAGACTTCCTTTTAACTGAGGGATGCTTCTAACTACTGTCTTCTTCTGGAACATAACGTGTGCATTTTTTTTCCTCGAAGTTCATTTTGAGAAACTTCTGGTAAACAGCTGCATTTATTTCATTCTATCAACGAACATTCCTAAAAATGTTGTGTGATGGAATTTTTTCAAAAATCCTCTATAATATATATATATATATATATATATATATATATAATATATATATATATATATATATATATATATATATTGTATATATTATATATATATATATACTATATAGTATATAGTATTTATTATATATATATATATATATATATATATATATATAACTGTATATATAATATATATATATATATAATATATATATATATATATATATATATATATATATATATTATATATATATATATATATATATATATATATATATATATATATATATATATATATATCAGGGGTCATACTCACTTTTAGGGGTCAGAAAATAGGAATATAGGACACTTAATGAAAATGTATGAAAAAAGTAGGACAAAATTTAATAAACTATTAATTGTTTTATTTTTTGGTATATACTATTTTTCCTACATATTTGTTAAAATATCTAATCTTCATGTTTATTTCACTGTACTGGAGAATTTTTTTTTTATTTTATCCCCAACCAAATGTGCTGGATGAGGTTTCAGTTGAAATGTTTTCAAACTCCAGTTCAAATATCAAACTTAATTTTGTTTCCAATTTAATACTATAGGAATGAAAATTATATTACCAAAAATTTAGGTTGGATAAGTTTTTAATATTATTCAACATTCAGAGCTATATTCTGGTGTAAGGCACCTAACCTCTTTCGTTTCATGTTATCTAAATCATTTTCTTTAAGTTTTCATACCAACTCGTGATAGAGCTTCCACATCCATAAAATCAATTCTTTCTTATGCTCTTGTTTCACTTTTGTCAAAACTTTGTCTCCACACCAATTTCCATCACTAAATATTACTAATTAAATAATTATTTTGGAAGCAGACTTTTTCAATATCCACTGGCTGAATGAATGTCATTGCCTCATTGTAAAACTTGTAAAGGTAACTGGTATGACTATTGTTGTGTGTTAGTGATAGTCATAACATAACGAGCATTTCATTAGTTAAAATAATTAAGTAATCTATTTATATTAATATATTTAAACTTTAATCATTATCACCACCATAGTCTCATACTCTGGCAAGTTACCAACTTGCTCACTAAAGTTCAGTAGCTGTATTCTTAAAACTAGGTGATTTGTTTCATATCCTAAGCATGATAGGATTAATTGTCATATGGTGGCTAACAGGCAATAGCAGTATTTAAAACTCAATCTTAATCTCAAGCTTGCAATCAGTCACAGCCCTCAGGTTAAACTGTGAATCATAAATCTATAACTGATTTCATTTTCACTAAAACTAAACTTAGTCTAAAAATTAATCAGTAATTGTGGTATTTAGACCAATTGATTGAAATCTGTAAATTTATTTTTAACTATGGTTCATATTTTTCTCTTGAATTCTAATGGAGATACTATAATTAAATTATAACATTTTCATTTTCAGATTATAAAAATACCTATAATTTTTAACCATTCGATAAATTTATACCTAAAATTGTGATTTAGATTATTAATTAAAAGTTAATTAAATCATTAACATGAGAAACTAATACACTGTATAGGACCCCTATATAAACTTAATATCAGAATCATTAATAAATATTGAAAGAAAATAATTAAAGATACCTATTATAATTTGAAGAAAAAAAAGTTTAGAATTGCAAGAAGTCAGTGAGGTTGAAGGAGAGGTAACAAAAGTCTGCAGTGATCACTGCAAGTTGTTGATTAGATCAAAAATAGAAAGAATGAGGTAACATCTCAAAAAGTGTTCTCAAAAGATGAAAACTCTTTAGAAACAGAAGAAATTTGTAGTTTGTGATGATAAAGAAATTCTTGATATTACTGACTTAGAAAACTCTTCCTTTAGAGCATCATGAGTGAATCAAATTGTTATATTACTGATGTAAGTTACAAAT